>JARKHS020033228.1:0-64517 GCA_030143305.2 Amblyomma americanum | reverse complement strand
TCGTCGGAGGTGGTGAGAACATTGAAGTGAACAAACAAACAAAACAAATTCTCCTGTAGTTTATGTTGTTCGTTTGCCTGCCTTCTCCATTGCAATATAGCGCAACGGATAACAAACTCACGACTGACATTCATGCACACTTTACGACTATACTCGCTTTATAATTTTAAAAGTCTACTATTAGGACCTTAGCAGAGTTTCGAGCGGCGTCCCTGGCAAACCCGCTGGCTATATAAATATTTAGCAACCTCCATATATCGATGAGACTGGGAAAACAGAGAGGATTGGCTTGCAGTGCGTCTCAGCACGCGCTGAGAGACATTTGCTGAAAATTGGTTTTTGAGGAAAGAAAATGAGACCCGCCGCGGTGGCTTAGTGGTTAGGGCGCTCGACTACTGATCCGGAGTTCCCGGGCTCGAACCCGACCGCGGCTGCTGCGTTTTTATGGAGGAAAAACGCTAAGGCGCCCGTGTGCTGTGCGATGTCAGCGCACGTTAAAGATCCCCAGGCGGTCGAAATTACTCCGGAGGCCTCCACTACGGCACCTCCTTCTTCCTTTCTACTTTCACTCCCTCCTTTATCCCTTTCCTTACGGCGCGGTTCAGGTGTCCAACGATATATGAGACAGATACTGCGCCATTTCCTTTCCCCCAAAACCAATTATTATTATTATTATTATTATTATTATTATTATTATTATTATTATTATTATTATTATTATTATTATTATTATTATTATTATTATTATTATTATTATTATTATTATTATTATTATTATTATTATACAGCACCACTCACGCTCGCTTGTAAACTCAAGTAAAGGAGCGAAGAAAGAAGGTACACCGGAAACAAGACAGGAAGTTGCGGCGTTGGCTACTTGCTTTTTGTATCACTGAATATGTCACAATATACGACGGGCATCCGTAGCTTCGACTACGAAGCCCCCATTACGTACGCCTTGATAGCAACATTTTTGCACAAGCTAAGCAACCAATCGAATAACATAAATAGCCCGTTTTTTCTGCTTAAAAAACAAACAAACAAACAAGACTGTGTTCATTTTTCATTCGTCTACCATAAATTGGCGTGTTATTACAAGAAAAGAAAAGATGGCGTACAATATCGGCCGAGAGGGAAAACACCGATTTCCTCGTTTGTTTCAAAACGGAAAATATGAGGCCGCCTCAAAATTGGAACTGAAACCGGATCCCCGCTTTCTTCAAGACTTCTAATCACTGCCATTGGCTTGAGCTGAAATCAAGATTATGCATTAAATGTTTCTTTTTCAGTGCCTTCCATGCTCTTGTTGCAATAATTAAAGAATTCTTCTGAAAGATAAGGCTAATGTGTCTGCGGAAAAAAAAAAACCTGTCCTGGTTCTGCAAAGCAGTCCCTTTACTTTTTGGCACTTGTCGGAACCTGTGTCTCATTCAGATAGCTAGCATTTTCCGAGATTTATAAGGGTTATAAGGAGTACAATAAGGCAGCAAGTAAGTTTAACCAATATGCGGGATCACACAAGTTTCCTGCCAATGATTTTCTTGGCCTGTCACTCTGCGTTGTGTATTTTTCTCTTCTGCATTGCGCCTTTTTCGGCGACTGTTTTCCTTGAACGCCCGCATGTTCAAAGGTAAAGCCTAAGCAGCGCATGTTCCCGAGCTAGAGCGCCCCGATGTTGGAGCCGGGATGTCGAAGGCTCTCTTCCCAACTTCATCAGAGATGCGCGGTTTTTTCCCCCCTTTGTTACTCGGTGACGGAGGGCTCTGCCGTAAGAACAGTGATGATGTGTGGCACTGGAGCTGAAACCCTGTCAACGTCATATAAAGGGTGATTTTATTTAACCTTTAGAGTAAAAAAAACTACAAGAGATAAGTCGGTGGAGTTAGCTAATCTGGATTGCACAGCAAGGCGAACATTGTGTACCTTGTATGGATCACTAATTAGACTATTCATTACGTTAAATTAACTAATAAACTTTTTATTGTAGTGGGCAAGGCTGTATTGTGAAATTGATGACCGTCAACATCGAATGTGATTCCGGTTTTTAAATTTTCTAAATCGGCAATATGGCCCGAAATATCGAACGCATTAGAAAGCTTGTTTGCTGTCTTTCCCGCATTGACATATAAAATAGCGTCGCTGCACATGGTATTGCCGCCGGATGTGAAGAATTAACTTCTTGTACATCATGCGCCAAATGCGCCTTTGTTTGACGCATAAGAAGAGCGACAGACACCTTTTAAAAATATGCAATGCGGGAAAGTCAAGCACAACTAGATTTCAAATTCTTCTTTTTGACGTCGAATATTTCGAAGCATGTTTCAGATTAAGAAAGCTTAAAAATATTGTTTACATTCGATGTTGAATGCCATCAATATCGCAATATAATATTGGCCTCTGAAACCAGAAATAAAAATTTTATTTGTTAATTGAAATATTTAAAAGTTTAATTACTGGTCTATATGCGGTACACAATGTCCGCTTGCTGCAAATTCCAGCTCAATAGACTGCACCGACGTATCTCTCAGAGGTGTCAAAATAAAAATTTGTTAATGTTAAAAGAAATCATCGTAATACACCTGTCCCTAATGAAAGCAAGAAAGCCACACCCTGTAAATGACGCTTCAGGTTGCTTCCTTTGCACCTGCGCCGCTGTCCACTGCGCATTCGGCATCATTCTGGAATGAAGCGTCGTGCTACTGTTAACGTGTGCATCAAAAACACATCGAATAGATTTATATAATCAACCTGCGCGCGTTATCGACAGGACCTCCGTCGCCGAAAGTTTTGAGTTAGGTACCGCGCGGCCGTCCGTTTCCCTCGCTGCGCGGGCGAGGCGAGTCCGCGCAGCGATGGGCAACGCGCCTGCGAGGTGCACCATGCCGCTGCGCTCACTGACCTGAGGCGAAGCGTGCCTCGCAGGGGCTGCCCCGCACGTAGCAGAGCGCATCTTCGTGGAGAACGGCTTTGCCGCAGACGAGGGGCATCTTGCATTGCCGCTGGCGGTGGGTGCGGCAGTCGCTGCTGCAGGGCGACCAGCCAGACCAGTTGGAATAGACGAGGCTCTGCAGGTGATGCAGCACGCGGAAGTTGCGCTCCGAGCCCGGAGGCCTGGCGGAGCGAGCCCGGAGGCGCGGCTGCGGACAGCGGCGGCTGGGGCAGGCGCGCACCTCGAGCCACAGCGGACCATCGCAGTCGGGGGAGCCCCGCGGGCAGAGCTGGCGGCGGCTCTGCTGGCAGCGGCGGCACGCCGACCAGGGGCCCCAGAGAGCCGCCGCAGTCGGGAGGAGCAGGAGCGCAGCCAGAGCGGCCGCTCGGATGACGTCCAGCAGCATGTCTGGCGCACGTGGCGGCGTCCTTGGCCCCGTGCCAGGTGAGCGCTCAGGTGGGGGTTGCAGGTGTGCCGCAGCTGCGGGCCCGCGGGCCCTGCGCCGGCCGCCGCTGCGCGCGACCCCAAGAACAAAGGCGGGGTCCCCCTCGCACCGCCGCCCCCACCACCACCAGCGGGGACGGCTGCGTTGCCCAACCCGATGCACGTGGCGCCGCCGCTAATCTCGCCGGACGGGCGAGGAGGCGCGGCCGCCGCGCTGCCGCGGGGAATCCAGCTTCGCCCCGAGGGTCTGCGCAGAGAAGACAACAGTCCCGCACACCGCCCGTTACGCGCGCAGTTGCAAGCGCTCGACTTTTCGAACATGATTCATTACAGCTTAGACAGACTGAGGGGCTCATTTGGGCCCTGTTCCTGCAAAATTGCTTGACGCGACCTCTAGCACTGCGACGCGTCATAATTTCCACATGGACGGCTTACTAGAGATCCCCGCCATGTTAGTGGACTAAGAGAATGATAAAAGGCTGCGCGCTTATCTAATTCGCTTTTCTCCAACTCTTCCGGCATGCACTGTGGATGCTACGTGTAAACCACCATCATGGTGTCCGCAACGTCACGTGCAAACCGCCTATCATGACCTAACACCGACGAAAAAAAATAAAAGGGGCCCGTCATTAACGCCACACACGAGCGCGCGTTCTGTGTCGTTCAGGGCTGTGCTCCTCCGTAAATCCGCTTTTCCCTCAGATGACAAAGCTCTTATAGCGGCCGATATTTTAAAAGCTTTGTTTTGAAACAAGTTCTGTGATCCTCCTTTTTCCTTGAAGACAGCGCGAAGCGTAGGTCACAGATCTCTACGCTGACGCATGCTGTTATCTTTTGGCAGAACGGACACACACACACACGTCTTCCGGTGTCTTCATGACAGCTGACTACTATCAGAGATATTCAGGTTTAACTGCCTACAGATATTATGCAGGCTGCTTAGAAAATTATCTTTCCTGCGGCAGCTGGCCATCCGGCAAGACAGAGTACTTCGTCGCACGACTCGTGACGTCAGAAGAAACGCACGTGCACTAAACATACTCGTGGTATGAGCAGCTTAGTGCCGGGGAAAACATAGGTTTCGCGTAAAGGGAAGGAAAGGAAGGTATGTTATGTGGCTTAAGACGTGAGCGCAGAGATCAAGCAACGAGATCGAGCGTAGAATGCTGGACTGGGAGGCACGCGCACGCGGACCTGTCTGAAAAAATTTTGCGCTTAAATGTCCGAAATCTGACTTCACGAATAAGGTTGTGCAGAAATTGGGCCTCGAACTACTCTAATTTTCGTGGAAAGCTCTGTTGCAAGACACCTATGAATATAAACCTGCGACATATAAAAGATTATCATCTGTAGGAAACAGTGACTGCAGCTTGGAGGTGTTGGGTTTGTAAATAAAAAACGGATAATACTGTTCATGAAGGAAAAAAAAACGAAGAAATATTTCTTCATAAGCTCTCACTACACGTGCTCTAGGATACCTATGTGCCCACGTGCTCATGTGACGTCAGCGCATTTAAATTTAAACTTCGTCTTCAGTATGCCAGCGCAGATGAGGCAGGGAAAACAAATGAATGCAATGCAGGCATGTAGCTAGATGCAGAGCGCCACGCAGTAAAAATCACATTACGTAGTCCCACGAAGGATATACTGGCGTTTGCCAAACGGGATGAAAAAAAAAAAAGACGCTAAGGCTGCCTTTGAGTTTTTGGCCGAAAGTAGAGAATCGTTATTTAAGCACATGCGTCAATCGGCTATACTGAGACTGCGCAATTTCTGTGCCGCGGTTAGCCTAAGAAAGAACGAGGGGGCATTCTTTGTGAAGAGGAACTTTTACAGATGGAATTGAGCCACTTTACTGTGACAGAAAAAGCTCTAGGTGGGAGTCTTGAAGTGAAACGGCGTTTTGGTGTAATCCAATTTCTCGCGAGCACGCTGTGATGCGGGTAATTGAAAGCGGTTTTCGGAAAGGACCCTTTAGGCCAGGAAAGGGCATTCCGTAGCAAATGAGCGACCACCGGCGCGTTTCGAACTCGTGCGACGTTCTACACAAGGAACTGGTTTAGGTGTGAAGAATGCGCGCATGTTTAGAAGCATCACGCTGTTCTAGGTGCATCGTCCTCCTTCCACCTGCAGGAAGGAGGAACGAGAAAAAGGAAAGGAGGAGGAAGACCCGGTGGCCGAGAAGACTGCCTTTCTTCTAATCTTGTGCTATTGCTGTGTCAACAGGAGAAAGGCAGGGCCTCCCCGGTGCAGCTACAAAGCTGCGGTGCACCTGTGGCAATACGCGCGAGGTAGGCACTGCGCGAGCGTCTCTGGCACCCTAAAGAAAACACACAATGACAAGTCGCCGAAGCTGCCGGGCAGCCCATTGGCGAGGGAATGACGCGCGTTTCTTTTGGCCGCGCGCCTGCCTGCCTCGGCGGGCTCATTGGCTGGGCTTTTTAGGCGAGAAAAGAAAGAAACACCTGAGCAGCGCGTCCGTTTTAAGCGACCGAAGGACCGAGGGCAGGTGGGCGCTGGGAGGCGCCGTTGGCAGCGTTATAGGCGCGCTTAGTATCGGAATCAACCTCAAAAAAACTCACCCGCAGTATGAACGTTGTCGTGCGTAACAATGTGCGCTGCGAGCCAGGATTCTCGGGAAAATTTTGCAGACGGCGGCGCTGAAAAGAAGGGCACCACTGACCGACTGGGCTGCTATGGGCCTGGGCTGTTCGGCGAGCGCGTGCATGGCGATGCGGGCCAGTTGTGCCGCTCTCTCATCCTTCGTAATCCCTATCACTTTTGGGCCTGACGAAAGCGAGGGGGCCGCTTATCCGCGCGAAACGAGAGCCGAGCTTATCATCGGCCCCGCGCTCGGTCCGTTCTCCGCGCGTCGGAAGCAGACGAGGTCTGGCCGGAGACGTCTCGCCAAGCAGGAGGCGCGTGCTCTTCCGAGTGCGCTGACCCCGCAATGCGGTGGAGGGAGCCGGAAGTCGCGTCCAGGGACCTGCGGCTGGCTGGTCGTGGCACCCGGACTGTCGCTGAGTCTGTACCGCAGCGTCAACCCGCGCTGGTGTGAAAATCGTCGCAAGAATCGTCTTCGGCATCAGATGGGATGCCGTCCACCGCAAGAAAAAGGCCTTTCCCACTGACGACCGGTCAGCCATGTATCGGGGCGTCAGTCGCGGTTACATTAGCCCAGCGGATTTTTCCAATCTCATTTCCTTACCTGACATGTTTGCCGCCCCCGGCTAAGATTCCGTTCACCTCGGTATCCACTCCGTTACCGTTGGAGAATATCGGTTGTCTGTTTCCCGCCCAAGTCCAAATTCTGCTCTAGACCGCCGTTAGAGTATCATCAACTCGCGTTTGTTCTCCAGTGCACGCTTCTCTCTTTCTGGCTTAACGTTCCCCCTACCACTTTCTTTTTTATAGCTCGTTGCGTTGGCTTGAACTTAATTTAAAGCTTTTTCGTTAGCTTTCAAGCTTCTGCCCCTTAAGTCAGCACTGGCGAGATAAAAGTACTGATAAAAGTATATATGTACTTTCCCTTCGATGGATATCAGTTGGATACTGTTTGTAACTTGAAGGTGCTTGCCAGATGCACTCCATTCCATTCTTATTTTGATGGTTATTTCTTTCCAATGGTCCGTATCTACCGCCAGCAGTCGGCTTGGATAGATTACTCTCTTCCGCAACACCCTTTATCACTCCTCCTGTCGGCGACTATGGCCGTTGTGCAGTCCCTGTTAATTTTTTATAGCAATTGTATAAACTTGTTCTCTACGCCCCCGCCACAGAGCGCCTGCATAACCGGAGACGCTTCAGCTGAATAGGGCGCCTTTTCCTAATCGATGAGCACTATGCATAGAGGCTGTATGTTCGGCGCACTTCTCTGCATCACGACTGACCTATTACCGAATGACATGAATGTTGTCTAATGTTGAACATCCTTTCCAAAAACCGACCTTTTTTCTTTTTTCTTGCTTGTTTGAGGTATAACGTTGAGTTTACTCTATTAGCAACTAACAAATATCTCGCAAGCAGCAGACAATGAAGTAATCACTCTATATTTAAAAAAAAAATATATGTACAGATTCCTTGTAGCTAAATACCTTGTTAGCACTTTTCTATGTGGCTGGTACATTTTAGATCATGTGGCATTGCGTACAAAGGGTCGCAAACTTTTCTAGTACAATATCTCCGCCATGCTTTGGTGGATCTGCATTGTTTGTGACGCTTTCCTTCATTAGCCTTATGTTACAAAAGGAATTTTCATCTCTTCAGCGTTACTATTTCTACCATTGCTGCCGGGGCGGCGCGGATCAAAACGAGCAAGCTGACATTCCTGTAAAAAAAACAAAAAAAACTGCGGCCTCCTGGCCTGTATCAACTGAAGACGCCGCGAGAAAGTTGCGCGCCAATGTATTCTGACCTAAGTTCGCGTGGTATACACATCACTTTAGCTCCCGACAGTACATCTGGTTTCTGCGGCATCTAATTTCCTTCTCGCTGCTTCAAGGCTGCCTCCGAGCTTTATAGTGCTTGCTCAATCCTCTTCACGTTATGCTCCGTCGCGTCTCTCGCTCCCCTTCATCCATCACTCACCATGCCGGAGGCTGGCCTTCTCGGGCGCATCCAAATGAATGCACCCCCCTCCCGCCTCTTTCTCTGCGATCCAGTCTGCCTCTCTACCTATGCGGTCCTGTCCCATTGCCCGTCTGCTCAGCAGTCGGATGCCGTCCCTTTTTCATCACCACGTGGCGCTGAAGGGGAGGAGGGAGAACAACATCGACTATTCGCCCAGGCGGATCGATATGCTGGGCTCTTAAATTTTGGCAGAATAAATGCCTAACACTACCACTACTTCCTAATGTCACTTACCTTTCGCTCATTAATTTGTATGGTTTCCCCCACGATCGGTCGTGATTCTTCTATTCTGCCTTATCTGTCGGGTTCTGGACTTTCACGCTCTGGTGCCTTTCAATAAGATCCTTCCTAGGAGACCTTGCCAGTATCCTGCCTAACTACCCTAAGCCCTGCTTGAATTGCGCACTCCGTGATTATTTCGGTAAGGTTTTTATTCATCACCTCTGAGCTTTGTGTGTCTTCTGAACTCCTACACCCCCCACCCCCCTCTTACCGCTAACTCCTTTAAGTGCTTCATTCTTACTGCTTTTCAAATCGAGGGTAACTCTATACTTCACCATGACATAGTCGCCACTCCCCCCCCCCCCCCCCCCCCCTTCCCCTTGCCTGACACGTATGTATACTTCCTGCGCGGTGCGGAAATGGGCGAACGAAGCCTATTTCATTTTTAGTCTGCTCATATTCACTTCTTGTCACCGGAGTTTGCGGAAGATGTTCGTAATTCATGCATTATTTCTATCCCAGAATTCTACCGACAATTCTCACCTTCCCTCTTTTAGGAGTGTGTGTCATAGTTTCCTACTGACTTCTGACCTCCCTCTTCCTTCCCTAATTTAGCATTGAAGTCGCCCACCAGTAGACTGCACTGCGTTTTTACTTTGCTCATCGCCGACTCGACATCTTCGCTGTACCTTTTTGCCGTCCTCTTATCGTGACAATGTCGGCGCGCAGCACTCCACTATCTTGAATTAGTACCTCGTGCAAAGTTTAATTACCATAGCCTCTGTTACATGAATAAGACAGAAGTCGACTTCAGTAAGCTTTTTGGCTTAAAGAGCAGGCCTTCAGAAGAAAAGGCGTGACTCGTCCTCTACTCCCTTCCTCGACGTGTTTGCACTTTATCTTAAAAAAGTGAACTGGGCTCGGCTTCAGTCGCATTCATGTAAACGCGGCTTATGGCTGCCAACCTCGCGTTATTCCTGCAACGCTGAGTGGCGCGAATTCGCGACGTGTCGATGAACGGCGTGTACTCATTTCTCCACGAAGCTTGCACGCAAATATGTCAATATATGTTTCCAGTAGCCAGAGTTTTCTTACCATAATGCTTGGCATGCCACTACGAAGAAGCTCTGTGGAGGAAAAAAGGGCTCGAATGTGCGACTTTTATGCAAGCGTTCAATGTTTCCTCTTCCCTCATTCTGTGAAAACAGTTGCGGGAAGAATCGGAAGAAATATTTTAGATAAAAAATTGTTTATTCTTTCTGAGCTCTTGATCTTTGTAAAAACAAGAAATAAAAGGTTATTTTTAGAGAATAATTAATTTATTTCCAGTTTGTCGCGAATTCACCATGTTGGGCATTCGCGCCACTTGGAATCTGTTAAAAGAAATATGCTGACCCATTCCGCTGGAGGGTCGCCCCGTTTCACTTGACATATTATGCGTACCACAAGCTGTTACCAGTGCAATGAGCTGAAGGCCGCATGTTTTGTCAGAAACATGACAACTGCTGCAAGAAGGAGAACGTTCAACTAGGGGAGGGATGCGGAAACCATCAGTTCATTGACCAAAGCGCGAACTCTTGCATAGAAAGAAAAAACTTTTTTCTAGACAACTCGCACCACTCTACCGCCCTCGTCTCACACCACACTCTTCGCTTTCCTTCGTCCCATTCCGGCTTTTCCGCCTCGGCAAGACCAGATGACTGCCACTGATGAGACGAAACTTGTCGAAACTTTGGTTAGCGGGCTACTGCTTCCCCCCCCCCCCGTCCCTCCCTCCCTCTCCCCCTCCCTGTGCTAGCCCTTCAAGGCACACATGGCAAAATTACTTTAGAAAAGTAATTAAATGATATTACCAATTACTTTCCAGAAAAAAATCGAAAATGTAATTAGATTCAAGTACCGATCTGCTCACAGAAAGTAATGACATTGCATCACATTTACTTTTAACTTAAGTAATAATATTTGCGCATAAAAAAGAGGTACACAAGTCCCACAAGCATTTCAGATCCCAGTTTATTGCATATCGCTGGAGCAGCTGAGCTTCAAAGTAGGCGGCGAAATTTTGCCCTGCTTTTGAAAGTGCCTATCGCCACGTTGAATAGCCGCACTGCTGGCGCCGTTTATGGCAACCCAGTTATGTGCCTGATGAAGGATTATTCACACTTGGGTATAACTGAAAAACCGTAAAACCGCGGGTTGGTGTGTTTGCGTTCGTATGAAGCGCCAGAAGCTGCGTAGCTTTCCCTTTTCCCAGCTCCTAGATGGCGGCTAAGGTCTGCGCGCATCGCCACTCGTTCGCGTGTTCAGCTGCTCTGGTTTGCTGGCCCAAACTTTTCGCGCGTTGCTCCCGCTTCCGATGTGACCAAGAAGGCAAGCGAGAGAACAAAGCTTTGCCAACCCAAAGAGCAGTGGTGCTTAACCCTTTAGTGCCCAGTGCTGCGAGTTCGGCGCATACCGTTTGCACGCCGTGTGCTCATTACTGCATGAAGCCTACATGCGAAGTTCGATGCAGTCATGTTCTCGGCTGCCAGCGCTTTCTGGCCAGAATGTCTGGCCTCACGGCACACAAGCTGTGAAAAGAAAAAGGGAGCGTGATTGTGCGACTTCCCACCAGCAGCCAACAATTCCTCATCTTTCATTTTCTGGCAGCTGTTGAGGCGTAATAGCGAGACTTTTGTCGGATAAAAAAAAATTGTTTACAGCCTCTCGACTTCCGAGTTGATTCGGGGCCTTCAATTCGACCTTCTACGCAACTCAGGATTAGCTGCAGAAAATGGACCAAATGACATCCGTCGCCAAGTGGCGACATTGTGATTTCTAAAATTTCAGCGGTGGTGACAAAGCTTTCGTACTGGATTTTAAACGTGGGTACGTTACATAGGATTACGTTGAGGTAATGATTTTTTCTTTGGTTCCTTCATAATTTGTTCATTATATAGTAATAAAAGTTATTTATAAAGTAATTAATCACTTTCGCTGTTAAATTACTGCCCCAAAGTACTTTATTACCTTACTAAATTACAAGGCCTGAAAAGCAATTCGCTTCATTACAAATAACCGAAAAAAAATCATTTTGCTTCCAGGAGCACCTTCCTAGTTATTCACAACCGTATGCTGCGGCAGAGCTGTGCACGGGCTCGGGCCGGCCCGAAAACCCGGACCCGCTCCGGCCCGCGGGCCATGCTCGGGCCATTTTGGAGATTCTCTCACTCGGGCTTGGGCCGGGCCAGGCTTTCTGTGTCTCGGACGGGCTGGTCGGGCTCACCGATCTCGACTGCGTACCTTATGCGAAAGTATGCTTGTCGTCTCGCATGTAGGTACAGTAGGAAGTGCAATGTATTTATTCATCAAAAATGGAATCTAACTTCAAGCAGTGAACGAAACTTCAGCGCTGCCGGATTCATAATGCAGGAGCGCCGCACTTGCCTTAACCCTTCATCAATGGACAACTTGTTGTCTTTGCACAATAACTTGGAATAACAATTCTGTGCGCGCGCTGCATCTGTATATATTCACGATTTTGTCATATGAAATGCAAGAGTTCAACATTATAAGGTCATTCAAATAAACTGATTTTCCTGATATTGTTACTATTTGTGTCGGCGTCGCTTTATTGCAGGTCGGGCCGGGCCCGGGCCGGGCCTTAACCCGGCCTAATGCCAAGCCGGGCCGGGCGAACTCAGGCTTCTTTAGCGTCGAGCGGGGCCGCGCCGCCTGTGGTAGTGTAGGGCCCGGCTGGGCGCGGGCTCAGAATTGCGGCCCGTGCACAGAGCTATGCTGCGGCACGAGACCACGATGACTCAGGCGCCTTCTGTGTGTAAGCGGACGGCTTTGCTCTTTGTGCACTTTTGTTTCCCAGTGTAAAATCAATCCGATCTACCAACGCGCGCACGAGAAACCGGACTCGCAAACCCATCGGCGGCGGCTGCTCGACGCCGACCCGGACACCCGAAGCCACCGGAGAAGGCAACGCACGCCGGTGAGGCCGCGTCCCGACGGGCGAGGGCGCGAAGTCCGGGGAGCGCAGGGCGACGACCACCGTGATCGACTGAGCGCGTGAGGAGTGCGCGCTGTGAAATGAACGACGTTGCGAAGACGTGTGCAATCGAAGCTTGCCTTGCGACCATTAAGATTTCCCGCACTGTTTTTCTGAAAATAGGCTTTTTGAGTTAGAAGAGCGCTTTTTACGTCAGAGCATTGTCATCGGTGTAGTACATCAGAGTGGAGCTAAGACGTGCTAACTAGCAGGCTGGTTAACCCATATTGAATAGCTAACATTTAGTGTACTAGCAGTTATAGTGGCCATTCCCCGCATTTAACCGTTGCGTGTCTGTCTGAAGACGCTTTTGTGGCTGGCTGCTCACCTGCCCACCGGGTGGTGGGCAACCCGCCCACCACCTGGTGGGCGGCAGTCTGTGTGTGTGTAACTGAACGACGCGACTAAATGCATGTTGCTGGCTATTGTATAGAGCAACTCACATTATTTTTTGTAGTGCGCTTAATTGCATAATTAGTCGAGACTAATTAGCCAACTTCACTAGCAATGAAGATAGGCGAAGAAGTCCACTGAGAAAGTTGTAGAATGGTCCACGAAACGTCCAAGTGAACAGTTTCTAACTTTACGTCCATTACGTATCGGCTTCTTTTCGCTCGTTGCATATGCCCGCGAAATACAAAAAAAAAATACCACGTGACATACCCGCTTGAGCGCCGCGATTGCAGTGCTCTCAAACGTTCCGAGTAGGAACGAACAGAACATTTAGCCCGGCGTGCTGCCAAGGCGGATTTAAATTGGTGGCGAAGGCTGGGCCGAAAAGTGGTTTAGCGCGACTGCAGCACAACCAGAGGATGGGGGGCAAAACACTCATATAAAGAAATAATAAAGCTACAAAATAGGAATGTAATCTGCCAATAGAAAAGAAAAAAATATATTAGCACCTTGTTTTATGAAAGAGGTAAGTCATTTTATTAAAACCTGGCAAATTTTGTATTTTTGCAACACTCTTGACCTGCCCCCTATTCATGAGTGTGCGGTGCATTACAGCGCGTCTTTGCAGGCCTTGTTTCGATACCCGGCTAACCCGGCCACAGTGGCGATTTCTTATCGCCAGCTGTCTGCGATGGCGCGCCTGGTAAAGCGTATAAATTTAGCTCGCCGGTCTCAAAATGCTCCTTTTGCGAAGTTTTCGTCGTCCTTGCACGTCGCTTCTTTGTCACCGTTCGGTAAGATTTGCACCCCGCTGCACCGCTGCGGCAGTTTTCTCGGTTTTGTCGTTTCCTTCGGCGTGCGGCCAGTGCGAAGTCTTTTTCCGTCTTTGCACGCTTCGCGCTCTTCTTTTGAAGCGCTTAGCGCTTCATTTCAAGATGAGCTTGCGGCATGTGAAGAAACGATGCTCCGTGGTACACTGCGGCAGCGTGGATAGTACCATTGGTGTCATGCTACACCGATTCCCGCTGGACTTTCACAGGTGTGTCGTCTGCTCTAGGTATGCGCGATAGCTTCGATATGGTTTCGCCGGGCTGTTCGCTCGTGTTTCATAGCTGTAACCCGTTCGTGCGTACTTGGCTTCATGTCTTTTTCAATGTATGGTATTTGCTCCTACGTTGAGCACGTTTGAGGGTGCTAAAGCTGGCTTTAACATTGCCTTGCAGATGTAAACGCACCTGCTATATTCTTTCAGCTGAAGAAATTAAATGTGAAGAATAATCCCAGTGTGCTCTATGGTCTGTGTTGATGCGCCTACTTATGTCATGTTATGTTTGCTTCAATTGAAGCTGTCGTAGCATTGTTTTCTATACTTTTCAATTTCCTAACTGACAACGTTCGTGGCACTTCAGGGCTTTTTCCTTCTGCACTGTGACTATTGAGATGATTAGCCAACTTAAACAATACTGCTTGTGCTGCCTGTGACATGTATTTTTTGTTTGTGTGCCAAGGGTGTGCTTTGTGACTGTATTTGTTTGGTTGCTGCAATAAACAATGAATATGAAACTATGAAAACCATACTTGCCGTACACTCTATTGCGAACTGTGCACTTGAGCCAGTGCTTTGTGCATCATACCTTGCATCATACCTTTCTGTACTCAAAAGCTCTCAAAAGTACTAGCACCAGTATTTGCACTACGAATCATGCATGCTTCGCCAGTGTCTGGAAGTGTTGCTGCCTTTCTATGCTGCCCCTCCTTTACCAGTCACTTTCATTGCGTTCCCAATTGCACATTAACAAGGCCATAACTAGCAGGAACTCGAGCACATTTGACTGGCAAAGGTTGGGGCGCGCTGAAAGGCAGCAACCTTCGAGAGGTACGGGCTCGAAAACGCGGATTCTACAGAAATACCGCTTTATAATTCGCGCCAAAAGCATGCGTATGCGTGACGTCATTCTACGTCACGTTTGCGTAGTTTGCCCCCCAAAATCCATGGGGCGCTGGAGTGCCCACGAGCCGCCATTTTTTTTGACCAATGGGCGTCTATGGAGCCTTCGCTACCAGTGTACATCTACCTTGCGGAGCCCGCCATTGAACGCCCGTTCACATGCGTGGCCGGGAGCTGAATCATCCATTACACCATGAGACCGCACCTTCCGACGCCGGGAATCGAACCCGGACCTCCTGGGTGAGAGTTAGGTATCCTAGCCACTAGACCACGCCGGAACGAGGGGAAGCGGTGCAAGCTGGTGCACAATAAATGTTCAAGGCAGTTTAAGTGAGAAAAAGAAAAAAAGCGCAGGTCTCATCGACATTTGAACTCAGATCGCTGGATTTAGAGTTCAGAGTGCTAACCATTACACCATGTGACTTCTTTTCTTTTTATTGCCGGGCTTCGACAGAGTATACAAAAAAAATTTACATGATACCTCTTTCAAGGGGAATCTGACAGTTAACCAGCCGCTGCTGCTGGCTTCGTCATTTTAAATGTCCCTCAGGGACACCAAGGGCTCTACCCTCGAGAGCCATTCAGGAACTTGATCGGCCTTTTTTTGTATTTCAATAAACGAGTGCACACTCTCACGAAAGTAAATTCGGGCACGCCTCGCATCCGGTTCACAGTAGTATCGAGCCATTCGCGAGCGCCAAATAGCGTGGAGACCCAAAAGCAGAATTGTGTCATAATTGGTACGCCCTCTTCGTTTTGTAGAGGGAGATACCGTATTCTATATGTGTCTGCAAGCAAGTCTTTCTTGAGCGTTCTTTGCAAGACATCCCAGTTGTAGACGCCTTCCCAGCAGTGCAAGAATACATGATTGATTGTCTCTGGCTTCTTGCAAATCGAACAATCTGAGCCCCAAGGCAGAAACATTCTCTTTTTCTCTATAGATGCTTTCACGGCCAGTGTTTCTATGTGTAACTTAAAAAAGAAAGATTTAGCGGCCGGTGGTACCTGCATTTTCTTCACCCACTTCAACACATTACCGCCCTGGCGTCCACGGTACATGGCCCTGTACAATGGTTCAGGCAGAACAGTGTTTTCCTTTTTACAGTAGAGAGGTACAGCTGCGAAAAACGAGCAGCTAAAAATCTAACACTCATTACCACTTGTCTGCTGTATCCATAAATCCGACACTGAAAGTTACCTGTTCCCGCAATCGATTCTGGTAACGCACGGCCCAGCCTTACTTGCCAGATTGTAGGCAAGAAGGGATCACTCACGGCACGAAAAAATAAAAACCTTCTCATGATTTGGCGCAAGAACAGATGGCTCAGGTCTAGGCCTCCATCTTTTACACTTCTAAACAAATTTGTGCCTCTGCATCGTTCCCACCTCGAGGCCCAGACAAACAATGAAAAAATGCGCGGCAGTTTCTGCACGTTGGTTCGTGAACAGTGCAGTACCTGCATCACGTAGCACAGCTTGCTGATGAAGAATAAGTTGCACACTGTAGCCCTCGCGAAAGTCGATAACTGAGTCCCTCTCCACAGTCAGCTTTTGCACGTGTGTCTTCCAATTGGCTTTTGCAATACGGTTATCTGTCTTGATAACCCTCCAGTGGGATTCCTAACACTTCATCGAGGTCGTCACCCAGGATACATTCGCAAAGTTAACTGGAGTCGCTGGCCATTCACCATACCAGATGCAAACACATTTTCCAAAATTTACTCGTCTTCCTGTCGATTGGCTAAATTGCCGAACACAATCGATGGCTTTTTTATGCTCTAATCAACCACGAAAACGGCTACGTCGACCGCATAAGCCAGCAACCTAAGTTCTGTCGCTTGTAACCTAAAACTATGAATACCGTCAATCTGTATTATGCTCAAACACAGGGCTTCTATGTATACACCAAACAAAAGAGGGCGGAGGGAGCAGCCCTGGCACACCAAACTCTTATTTATTATTAGTCTAGTTGCGCAGTTGCAGTACGCCATTGCCACTCCCTCCCTGATGGCCAATCAAACGTTCACCTGATCTAAAATTAAAGACAAAAGTTTATGTGCCACGAAGTCAAATGCCTTTTCCAGGTCTAACTGAAGAATAGCAACACGACTGTCTGTAATATTAAAACTCTCAAGCAGACATCTTGCTTGAAGAATATTAGACATAATAGAACGGCCTTTGATGCCACACGTGTGATGAGCACCTACTATCATATTCATTACCCTTTGTAACCGCCTTGCTAAGACCTTCATAAATAATGTGTAGTCCACGTTAGTGAATTAAATCGGCTTGCTATGACACCTCCCCATTCAATCTTATCAACCCGATTGCGCTCAGCCCGGGTTTTTTCCATGAGCAAGGCTCGTTTTGTTGGTTCTTCACTGAAAACCGCCTCTTCAGCTTTCGCACGCACCAACGCACCGCGATAACGCTCTTCTTCCACAACTTCTATCTTTTGTTTAATTTTCTTTACGTCATCAATCACACAGACCAGATCAATTAGTTAGTGGGAACAATTGAAAAAAAAAGAAAAATGGTTCAAAGGTGTCAAACTGTTCAGAATGGAAAGCCTTACCTACAACAGTATGGCGTCATAGCCTTAAGGCGGATCTTAAGTGTCTTGTCAAATTTTTGTTTTATTACCTTCTATGAACGTAACAAAACATCCGTACATATGTACTGCGTCTACATCACTTGACAAGTAAAAAGCGCGAGCGGAAATCTGCTTCTCTCACGCCGGACGATCAAAAGAGTTTTAGCGGTCCAAGGTCGTCTATTACTGAAAGCCACTCTGGTGGCTCATTTTGGTTCTTAAACACGTCACTTATATAGGAGACGCTCTCTACAATTTTAGCCAAAGAACGGAACCTGACAACGCAGCTTCTCCTTGAATCATCGTTCATCCAATCGACAACCGGTACCATGAACCGCACTGCAGGAAGCATACCGATAATCTATTACCAGTCGTTACGTCACAAAATTTCCGCCTGAAATGCGCCTACTTGCTTTGTCCGCCTCATTGTGAGCAAGGAACCCGTACGTGTTCCGGAACATCTTTCATCATTGTGTGACTTGGTCAGCGACTGGAAAAAAAAATTGACTTATGTGCCTGACCAGATAAATTTTCGTCGAATTCAGTGATGAAAACCACTCAGTGATCGAAGACTGGAAGTGAATAGCGCTGCGACAGCCTTAGATATCCGGAAGCACAAAAAAACATTGCTATAATTGCGCATTGCTTGTGAGATTGGTCACTGTAGTCAGTGCCTGTATTTTGTCTTGTTTTTGCGCTTTCCAGCTTACAAAAATTCTGTTTTTAGAGAAAGGTTTTACTCAGCCGTTAGAATGTGGTAATCTATCAACACAAGCCGACTTGAGTTCCTCCTCAGCATCCCCTTAAAAAACAGCAGTATAATGTCAAGCATGTGCCTGGAGGACCTTGGCGGGCACTGCGAAGACTTTGAATGCTGTCCTGTCAGCGCCTGTCCCTTCATTATGTGTTCTTTCTAAGTTGTACCGTCCGTTTCGCGTTGTTCTTTCAAGACATTGAAGCTGTCCTGTCTTTGACATGACGACCGCTCTGCTGAAATGCAGGGATAAAGCCACAAGCAAAATGAAACAAACTTAAAAATTCTGAGTTTTCAGGTAAGTTCGTGAGCGAAAAAGAGCGGCTGTTTTTGTTTTCTGTCGGCTCTGCTGTCTACGTGTTAAACAAGCTGGACTGATGGTCATGCCTTAGATTGCGAAGGTATACGTTCACGACAATGTTACCGGCATAGATTCGAACAGCCTCGTGCTAGCTGCTGGGTTCTTGTCTGCTGACCGAAGAACCTTCCAATTTCTTAGTTTGGCCTTTATTAATAAAGATGCCTACCGAAAGCGCTAAAACAGGCGCGGTGATTACCACGACAGCTGCATGCCGTGAATAATTTGCGTGGGGCTTTAGCAGCTCATCTCTCGGACAGGAGGAGTGCTCATCAAGAGTTCGAAGAAACCAGAGCGAAAAAACACAGCAGAGGAAGAAAGACGTAAACATACCGCATCGTACTGCCACTTGAATATTTTTGAGACCAAAGCAAACAAATTCATCCCTCCCAGCCATCGATCATATCAAGATACTTTTCTCCGAAGGCCTAAGGACCCAAAAATAGAGTGCAAATTTCAGAGCAATCATGAGACCATCACCCAACCCTTAAGTAAAAAACCTGCGCACCTGAAAGCCTAGTTTGCATAGGCGCTGGTATTTCTCTGAAAATTATTTGTTATTTCCTTTTGGAACCCGCGTTTGCTTCGGTTTTGTGTGGTGGTTGCTTCGCGTGAACGCGCTGGGCTGCTCTTATACGGTTTGGTGATGCTATCATAAATCTGATGGATGTGAAATTATAAAGATCTTCGTACTGTGCGATATCAGTGCATGTTAAATAACTCCAGGTGATGGAAATTATCCGGAGCCCTTCACTACGGCGTTCCTCATAGCCTGAGTTGCTTTGGGACGGTAAACTCCATGAACTTAAGCATAAATCTCATGTTCGTAGATTATCTCTTCTGAACATGGCCCATCAAGCACCCACTCCACCACAGGGTGCCAAGCTAGAAGAGGTATTGTATTTCTGTTTTCAGGTTGGTCACTTGGTCTTTTGGAGCCAGAGGAGGCAGCTTTGCAAGTTTCCCAAATGCACAGGAATCTTTGTGAGCTACTGCTCGAAATGTGGTACTTACCTCTCATCGACAAACAAGAGCAATTGTTTTCTTTTGAACAACACGGCTGAATGACGCTTTTGTTGTGTCATATTCAATACTCATTATTTGTAGTTCATAATAATCAACAGCGGTGTTCATTTTGTAATGTGCTTTATTTTACTCTTGTTGTTGCAAGTATGCAACATACCTATTTTGGGTTATTAAAAACTGAGCGAAACCACTGAATCAATTTTCCATGTGCACATGGTAATTCTTTCGGCAGCCTACGTCTCCTGAAATAATTTTATGATGAAACAAAAATTCGTGCAGTAAAGGGTTCCTGCGAAAGCTTTATATGGCTCAGTTGCCCGCGAAATGTGTTCACACATTTATGTGTAAAAGTTTAGTGATAACGAGTAATAAATTAATGGTGTTATGTACCATGATGAATAATGATGTCACACCGTTAATTAGTAAACGCGGTTAAGAAATGAATTAGTAGAGTTTTACAAATTCAAAAACGGTAACATCATCACTATTTAAAGATGGAAAGCGACGCGCGGAGCAAAACCGCGTTCGTCGAAACGACTCTGAAGAGCTGGCTGTGCACTGAACAAACGATATCGCTTTAGCCGATGAAATCCCCGCTATATCATCACTGGTGGACTGCAATGTGGTGACAGTATTCCCGACTACATGCACCAAAATTCTGATCAACCGTTCGTTTTACAGCCTTCTGAATGGTGTCATAGCATTTCTCTTTGCACATAGCTTACATGTATTAGTCAAGTTGGAGGCTAGCTAAAGTCAGGGGTTCGTACCAATGACATACGCACCCCTTCGATTGTATGCTTTAAGGCGCGGTAAGGTGTCCAGCGAGATGTCGAGATCTGAGAGCTACTGCGCCCTCTCCTCAAAACACATGCTTTCGCATTCCTCCCTCAGATTTTTTCTTAGTGCAAAACTGGCGCACTAGATAACCGCCTGGCCATCGCAGCAACAGCACGGGCACTTGCTTGTGGCACGTATGTACTTTGCAGCTGGACGCGCGGCTCTCTAGAAAGTAGATTAGCGCGCGGATAACGAATGGCGTTGCGCAGGTGGCGTCCATTGGTTGCCTTAGATACTCGGTGTTCAGCGTCGGCGTTCAAAGTGGAGACTCTTACGCTATTCTGCGGCAGAAACTCAACGTAGCGACGCCACAGTATCATTTCAGAATACAGTATTTTCGGCTTTCCGGGCCAAGCCCGTTCGACACTGCTTCTAAGCATAAAATCTTATTTCAGGCAGAAATGTAGAAGCTTCGAGTGTTCATACCAGGGGTGTGTGCAATCTTTGTGACTCAGAATGGTGTCTCCCGGTCGAACAAAGGGTGTCACCGCGGCGGTGTAGGTATCGAAGCATTGAAGCACACTGCAGCCTTTGAAGCATCACTTGCCGCCGGCCTCTAAAGATGTAAATTTCCAACGCATAATTGCCATGGGAACCATGCCATGGTGTTGGGGTTGGCAATATTTGTCATTGTAAAAATAAAAAGAAACAAGCCGGCTGGGGCAACGTAACTGCCGAGCTCAGGGCTGCCACCTTAATATCGGCCGGCAAGGAGAAGGGATATGAAGGGAATGAAGAGCGAGAAGGAAGAAAGAGAAAGGAAGAGAGAGAGGCGCGCTGGAAAAAAAATGGTTTTGAGGAAAGGAAATGGCGCAGTAACTGTCTAACACATCTCGGAGGACACCCGAACCGCGCCGTAAGGAAGGTATAAAGGAGGGACTGAGAGAAGAAAGAGGTGCAGTCGTGGAGGGCTCCGGAATAATTTCGACCACTTGGGGATCTTTAACATTCTTTGACATCGCACAGCACATAATAATAATAATAATAATAATAATAATAATAATAATAATAATAATAATAATAATAATAATAATAATAATAATAATAATAATAATAATAATTGGTTTTTTGGGGAAAGGAAATGGCGCAGTATCTGTCTCATATATCGTTGGACACCTTAACCGCGCCGTAAGGGAAAGGATAAAGGAGGGAGTGAAAGAAGAAAGGAAGAAGAGGTGCCGTAGTGGAGGACTCCGGAATAATTTCGACCACCTAGGGATCGCACAGCACACGGGCGCCTTTTGCGTTTCGCCTCTATGGTGGTGGTAGTGGTTTTTTTATTAAAATAATAGTAAAAAGGAAGGAAAAGATTTTTGCTAGCCCCGGCATCTGCCATCGATACTCAAGCACCTGAGCTGGGGCAGCGGAAATAAAGGATAGCAGGCAGAATAGAGAAATTAAATGAAAGAGGTGAGGGGACAGGAAGAGAGGATAGGGGGAGAAGTAACATGTACACACTATTTACACAATGAGAAATGTGTCCAGGCGTGTTTCGCCTCTATCGAAACGCGGCCGCCGCGGTCGGGTTCGAAAAGGAGTCATTTCTCGGCTATGCGCAGTGTCAGGCATGGAGACACAATCTATGCACGCGGCTGTTCACGGCGTGTTTGCAAGAGGTATTCAGAAGGCTGGATTGGGAAGAGCCGGAAATAAACTTTTATGAGAACACCTCAGTAATTGAAGAGAAGGGAACAGCGCAAACACAGGACGATGAAAGGGGCGCACTCGACCCGTGTTTGCGCTGTTCCCTTTTAAGCAATGTTAAACAAACTAGCCCGCAACAACACCCTCGTGAACCTCAGTAATATCCGATTTGAGGATGACATTGTCCTGCTGAGTAACGCAAGGGAGGAAATGCGGCGCATAATTCAAGGCTTGAACACTCAAAGCGGGACGGTGGGAGAAAGGAATTAGTATGAAGAAGACTAAAGTCATGTTCAACAATCTGGGAGAGGGCCAGCAATTCACAATTCACGATAGGCGCCGAGGTATTCGAAGTGGTAAGGGAGTACATCTGACACAAATTTTGACCCTAGATCCGGACCGGATACGAGCGAAACTACAATTAGGATTGAAAGAATTTGGCACATAATCACGTTTCACGTATAGCAACGTACAAATATCCAGTACCCCTACCAGTAGCAGTACTCACTGTGGGACAGACACGTGGAGGCGAATGAAAAGGATTCAGATGAAATTATGGGCAGCGCAGCGAGTTATGGGAACGAAAATGGAAGGTGTAACATTAAGGGTCAGAAAGAGGGTGGAATGATCAGGGAATAAACGTCAGTGAACGATACGTTAGTCGAAATCAAGAAGAAGAAAACGACATGGGCTGGGCATTAATGCGGGTTGCAAACTACCGATGGTCCCTTGGGGTAGCGTGGCATGCAGTGTCAGGTGAGCAGACGGAATGGGGAAGCTTGCGGAGATAGAGTGGCCGCAGCTGGCACAGAACAGTGTTAATTCTAAATGTATGTAAGAGTCTTTTGCCCTGCAGTGAGCATAGCTGAGCCGGGGATTATGCGATGGTTTCCAGACTGATCGGTCATTCTAGTTCCCAGGTCCCAACAGCACACTCCGGCCCCCAGCGCGCTATCAGTTGCGAGGGGAAGGAGGTTACGGCGAAATAAAATGCGCGGTGAACGTTGCTATATGCGCTTGCCTGACGACTATTGCTGGCACTCCTTTCTCACTTTTCTTCCTATTTTCCCCACTTCATCCCTTCCCTCCCGGCACGGTTCCAGTGTTCACTGAGAGTGATACATTTACCGTGACCTTTCCTTTCCTTACAACCTTTTCCTCGAAACGGAAGATGGGGTTCTATATGGTTACCCCGCCGCGGTGGCTCAGTGGTTTGGGTGCTCGACTACTGAGCCGGAGTTCCCGTGTTCGAACCCGACCGCGGCGGTTGCGTTTTTATGGAGGAAAAACGCTAAGGCGCCCGTGTGCTGTGCGATGTCAGTGCACGTTAAAGATCCCCAGGTGGTCGAAATTATTCCAGAGCCCTCCACTACGGCACCTCTTCTTCCTTTCTTCTTTCACTCCCTCCTTTATCCCTTCTCTTACGGCGCGGTGCAGGCGTCCAACGATATATGAGACAGATACTGCTCCATTTCCTTTCCCCAAAAGCCAAATATGTTCTGTATGGTGACGTGTTAAATTTATGGCCCGTTTCAGGCAGCGTTGGGCGGGGGTGTCTCCACATATAAAAGCCAGGCCGGTGGAGCTAGTTGTATGTAGAGCGATGGGTTCGAAACCCCGTGGGCTGTTTTCGTTTATAGAATATCTGATGCGGGTCCCATTTGAACCCAACATATTTTTGGAAATGTGGCGGCGTGCTTGAAGGTTGCTTCACTTCCGCCACCGGTTGGCCCGGTATTGCACTGCCTCTGGGATCGGCCTGGGACATTATAGCGTGCGTCTTTTCTATCCTATCTTTCTATCCTATCTTTAAACTCTCCTACTTTCTGCACGTGGTTGCGATTGTGGCTCGCCTTGAGACAGTGGGCAGGCCTGTGCACTTTCCTTTTCATTTTTCCTGGCAACAACACAAGAAGAAGCTAGTTGTATGTAGTCTCCCTAAGTGACTGGTTCGACGCCGGAGCATGGAAGCGCTCGACTGATCGGCTACGGCTGCTGCATGCGGCCGCACGCGAAGGCAGAGGAAAGCTTTGCACAGGCCGAATAAAAGAGGGAGAATGCCTCCCTAGAAACACACATGACCAAGCAGAGTATTACTGATGATTGCCGCTTGATCCATCTGTGACCCGACCCATAAATGTGACCCGCCAGTCCGACAAAGCATTTAATACCGGTTCCCGGCAACGAGAGAGACCGCAAATGTTCGGGTATATAATACAACACGTTTGAGTATATAATACAACCTTAAAAGGTAGCAGGGCAGTGACGCAGCAGCTGGCTGTGCGATATAGGCAAGCGTTACGGTTCCCTTGTGGCGCTTGATATCGACAAGCAGACACAGTCATTCTTATAGCATGCGCTCGCGTAAATCGCGCAGCCAGCGCCTGCGTCGCAGCCCTGTCACCTTTTTAAGCAGCAGCACACCGGGCTAAGTGATCTCTTCGTTCCTACGCGGAACGTCTGAGAGCACTGCAATCGCGGCGCTAAAGCGGGTATGTCACGTGGTATTTTTTTGTATTTCGCGGGCGTCTGCAGAGAGCGAAAAAAAAAAAGCCGACGCATAATAGTTGGAAAGTTAGAAACTATTTAATTGGACGTTTTGCGGACCATTCTACAACTTTTTAATTGGACTTTTTTGCCTATCTTCGTTGCTTGCGAAATTGATTAATTAATCTCGACTAATGCAATTAAGCACAACACAAAAATAGCGTGAGTTGCTCCATCCAATAGCCAGCAATATGCATTTGGTCGGGTCGGACGCAATGTAAATATATATATATATATATATATATATATATATATATATATATATATATATATATATATATATATATATATATATATATAGCAGACAAGACAAGGCTTCTTTCATATGTTTGTCAAACGAGCTCCTCATTGCCTTTGCCTTGTCTGCTATATATATATATATATATATATATATATATATATATATATATATATATATATATATATATATATATATATATATATATATATCCTCATTGCCTTTGCCTTGTCTGCTATAAATAAATAAATAAATATATATATATATATATATATATATATATATATATATATATATATATATATATATATATATATATATATATATATATATATATATATATATATATAGCAGACAAGGCAAAGGCAATGAGGAACTCGTTTGACAAACATATGAAAGAAGCCAAATGTCACCGAAACCAAGTTGCCTAGGGGAATGTTGCTTTTTTTAATTTGTAGTGCTGATCAGTGGGAGAATATTAGTTCATTAATCTGTCGCTTAAAGAAAATTACTCATAAAGCAGCACAAAAAAACAACCATGCCGCCGGTGGGATCCTCTCAAGGTTCGCTTACACGCAAAACATTACCCACGATCTCAGCAGATTCGACAGCCGTCGCCGTAGCTCAGTTGGTAGAGCGCAGGACGCAAGATATTCGGAGGTCGTGGGTTCGGATCCGGTATATATATATATATATATATATATATATATATATATATATATATATATATATATATATATATATATATATATATATATATATATATATATATATATATATATATATATATATATATATATATATATATATTAGCAGACAAGGCAAAGGAAATGAGGGGCTCGTTTTTTTCTGCTGCTTTATAAGTAATTTTCTTTAAACCGATTGATTGGCACTACAAATTAAAAAAAATATAAAAACATTCCCCTATGCACCTTGGTTTCGGTGACTGTTGGCTTGATTAATATGTTTGTCAAAAACGAGCCCCTCATTTCCTTTGCCTTGTCTGCTAATAGCTTAACGGGGTCTCGGTTCTGGCAGTCTTGTTGCCATAGGTAGCATAAGAGGGCTCTCGCACAGTTTCCGCCGTCGCCGTTAGATGACGTTCTACGTCACACTCGCGGTATTACAGGACGTGCTACGTCCACCGCTATGGCCGAGGGTGGCGCTGGTGAACACTCTCAAGGTTCGCTTACACCCAGTAGATATAAATACCCACCAAAGCAGCAGATTGGACAGCCGTCGCCGTAGCTCAGTTGGTAAGAGCACCGGACGCGATATTCGGAGGTCGTGGGTTCGGATCCCACCGGCGGCATGGTTGTTTTTTCTGCTGCTTTATAAGTAATTTTCTTTAAACCGATTGATTGGCACTACAAATTTAAAAAAATATAAAAACATTCCCCTATGCACCTTGGTTTCGGTGACTGTTGGCTTGCTTAATATGTTTGTCAAAAACGAGCCCCTCATTTCCTTTGCCTTGTCTGCTAATAGCTTAACGGGGTCTCGGTTCTGGCAGTCTTGTTGCCATAGGTAGCATAAGAGGGCTCTCGCACAGTTTCCGCCGTCGCCGTTAGATGACTTTCTACGTCACACTCGCGGTATTACAGGACGTGCTACGTCCACCGCTATGGCCGAGGGTGGCGCTGGTGAACACTCTCAAGGTTCGCTTACACCCAGTAAATATAAATACCCACCAAAGCAGCAGATTGGACAGCCGTCGCCGTAGCTCAGTTGGTAAGAGCACCGGACGCGATATTCGGAGGTCGTGGGTTCGGATCCCACCGGCAGCATGGTTGTTTTTTCTGCTGCTTTATAAGTAATTTTCTTTAAGCAATTTATTAATCTAAGAATTATTATCCTACTGATAAGCATAACACATTAAAAAAAATTAACGTTCCCCTATGCACCTTGGTTTCGGTGACTGTTGGCTCCCTTCATAAATTTGTCAAACGGGCCCCTCATTTCCTTTAACTTGTCTGCTGATAGCTTAACGAGGGTCTCGGTTCTGGCAGTCTTAATGCCAAAGGTAGCATAAGAGGGCTCTCGCACAGTTTCCGCCCTCGCCGTTAGATGACGTTCTACGTCACGCTCGCGGTATTACAGGACGTGCTACGTCCGCCGCTATGGTCGAGGGTGGCGCTGGTGAACACTCTCAAGGCTCGCTTACACCCAGTAAACATAAATACCCACGAGAGCAGCAGATTGGACAGCCGTCGCCGTAGCTCAGTTGGTAAGAGCACCGGACGCGATATTCGGAGGTCGTGGGTTCGGATCCCACCGGCAGCATGGTTGTTTTTTCTGCTGCTTTATAAGTAATTTTCTTTAAGCAATTTATTAATCTAAGAATTATTATCCTACTGATAAGCATAACACATTAAAAAAAAAAAATTAACGTTCCCCTATGCACCTTGGTTTCGGTGACTGTTGGCTCCCTTCATAAATTTGTCAAACGGGCCCCTCATTTCCTTTAACTTGTCTGCTGATATATATATATATATATATATATATATATATATATATATATATATATATATATATATATATATATATATATATATATATATATATATATATATATATATATATATATATATATATATATATATATATATATATATATATATATATCGCCTCAGGCAGCAATTCGTTTAATCCTGAGAGGCTTCTCGCAAAAAGCAACCTGGATCGCAACCCAATCCCAGCGACCCAAGTCCCACCGATGGCAGCGTCTGCCATCGCAGGGCAGTGACGCATCGCTTTACCGCTGCACCACTGCGCCAGGAGGCGTAGGAAGACTGCCAGGGATGTATAAATGGAGACATTGACCAGTTCCGCATATATGAACATTAACCCATCATCGCTATCCGAAAAACTGTCATCGGTGAACACTGGTTCTGAACACCGGAACCGAAGTGAACACCAAACTGATAGCGCACCTAATTCGCATTTGGCCTAACTACGTAAATCGACCATCTATATTTGTTTACTATCACCGTTAGGTTCCTTAAGTATTGAGAGGTGTGTAGCCCACCGTAAGTAATATCCATATCAGTTTTTAGGTTTTAGAAAACGTGGTTACCCTCGGCGCTGTGGCCCAACAAATTTTGGCTACTTCGACGAGTTACGTGCACTGGAGAGGTTGCTTTGCCTGCTAGCTTCTCGAAAGCGCATGTATTTTGGCCCGATGTAGCCATAACTTGTTGCGCCGAGGGTAACCGCGTTATCGAAATTAAAAGAACTGATACGGATATTACTTACGGTGTGCTACACGCCCACAGTAATTAGAGTCTAACAGTTATAGCTTAAACATTAAGCATTCAATATTAGTTCACCAACCTGCTAGTTAGGCCGTCTTTGCTGTATTCTAATGCACTACACCGCTGACAATGCTGTGCCGAGAAAAAGAACTCTCTCAACTCAAAAACCTAGTTTTAAAAATTGTGGAAAGTATTAGGGATATCTACTACTGTAGTTAGCAATTAGCTAACAAACGTCTTAGAATGGGTCAACCGTTAAACGTCGGTAGCAGCAACGATGATGGGGAGGACAGTAGCGTCATTCCATGCCAAACTCACGAGAGTATGCATTCGAGCCTTCCCGATTTTATCTACAAAATTTATGGCTCTTTGTCCCACTGTAGAATTTAATTTCCCTTAGTATTTTTGGCGGGAAAAAATTGTCCGGTCATTTGACAGCGCTTTGAATTTTGCAGACGAGTGGTAAACTAGGTCTCATTAAAAATATTTTTTTAAAATTTGTTATTTCGCTCAAAATTTTTAACTGAACAATGTAGGAGCATCGCACTTTAGTATCAGCCAAAAATAAACTGCCAGGAATATTTCTGAATATATATTTTAGTTCTTTATTTTAGCCCAAAAAGTACCATTTTTAGAACTTTTTTTTATAAAACGCAAGAGACAATCATGAGCAGTATAAAACGCCTAATCGGCTGCCTGAGACATTGATTACTTCGTAAAAATGTTAGAACTTGAGTACAACAGAGCTAATTATTGAAAAAAAAATCCGAATTTGCAGTAACGTGCGATTTGTCCAGTATTCAGCCTCAAACTTAGATGTTCCAAGAAAAAAATACAAAACATGGCTGAGTTCATAGCTAATATAATTCTAATTACGCTCAGCTATTTTTATCGGCGACTTATGGTTTTAGGCGAGAAAAACATTTTCGAAGCTGAGCGCCATCACCGACGGCGATTGTCGTCATGTAATGCCACTGCACTGTACAACACGGCAGTAGCGCTGCTCAAAAGTTTTATTATTATTATTATTATTATTATTATTATTATTATTATTATTATTATTATTATTATTATTATTATTATTATTATTATTATTATTATTATTATTATTATTATTATTATTATTATTATTATTGCCGAATTCGCCGTGCACTCACGCGTTCAGGCGTTCATGCTTCCACATCATAATGGCAGCCGGCACCAGCGCTTTTCACGTGCTGTGTTCACACGAGCAGCGGAGCGCGCGGTATAATAAGTATAATTGTTTTTTGGGGGGGAAAGGAAATGACGCAGTATCTTCCTCACATATCGTTGGACACATGAACCTCGCCGTAAGGGAAGGGATAAAGGAGGGAGTGAAAGAAGAAAGGAAGAGAGAGGTGCCGTAGTGCAGGGCTCCGGAATAATTTCTACCTCCTGGTATCAAGTGACTCGGCCATCCGGCGCAGCGCATATAGTGTATAGGAACGCGTCCCGCCACCGCTCGGCTCTGCCTTCTCTTGTTCCCTCCAAACCTATCGGCCGGAACCCGAATTCGCCAAATAGAGCGGATGCAATACAGCCCTTATCCCAAATACAGACTAAGACATTTTGCCGTACCAGTGGAGCATAGTGAAGGCGCTTTCAATAAAATTCGATTTAGGCCACAGGCTCGTCCGTAGTAACATGCTGGAGTTGCGCCAGTAACTATGAATGAGACAACGCGTTGGAAACCATGCGTGGATAGATTGCCCTCTAGAATGTTTATTGTGAGTTTTTTTTTTCACCAAATAATAAATTTAAAGTCCACTTTCTGAAGAAAAAGCGTACTATAATTAGCGGTTACAAATATGCTTGGAAGTAGCGAAACGGCTGGTTAATGTGACGCCTCTCAAGGCATGCGAACCAATCTCCCTCAATGGTGAAAGTACGCAGCGTATGGCAACCAGAGCCACCTCACTCGCGATGCGCTCACACAACTTTGGTGCCAGCGCGACTCCTCCTCTTAATTGCGCCATGTTTACTCCGCTGATGCGAGTAAACTGACACGCTATTAGTCACTGCTGAGTTAATTTTTTTTGTTCTTGAAAACAAAACATTCTATTTGAGCTAAAACAAAGGACTGAAACCAAACAAAAAATTTTGGCTGGTACTAAAGTACAATGCTTCTACATTGTACTTGGAAAAAAATTTCTGATTTTTTTTAAATGAGACCTAGTTGGGTACTCGTCTACAAAATTCCAAGTGTCTTTACATGGCCACAAGAATGTTTCAGCAGAAAAAAATTTTGAAGTAAATTACTCTCAACATAGCTGAAATTTTCTGAAAGATATCGGGGAGGGTAGAATACAGAGTCTGCTGCGTTTGGCGTGAAATGACCTAGTGACAAAACCAAGGACGTGGAAAAGAAGGTGTGAAGTGGACATTGACAGGCTTTCTCGAAAACGTCACGCTGCCCAGTAGGAGGAAGAAAGTTGCTGCACGGCCGCCAGTTAGTCGCTACAAGCGCAATCTGCGTCTCTGAATAAGCAAGAACAACTTCTTGTGCGACGTTCATCGCGAGTGAAGGCATTCAGGTCTGCCTTCCACACAACCCAGACTATTACCACAAATTGGACCAAATGCCTATTGCCGCGATTCGCGACATAGCGATTTCTCAAATTTCAGCGGAGCTAGCAAATTTTTGAACTTAATTTTTCATTGTGGGTTCATTAGCATGCATAATGAAGCAATTACAATTTTTTTTATTGGAATACTTCATAATTTGGCCTTTGAATGGTCAATGGAGATGAATTCTTTGAAGGTAAAACCAGGTATTTATTTATTTATTTATTTATTTATTTATTTATTTATTTATTTATTTATTTATTTATTTATTTATTAGGTCCTCAAAGGCCCCCCTTTAAAGGGTATTACATTTGGGGTGGGTGGGGAATAACATCTGCCATTTCTTTAACACTCACTCAGCTATGCCTCATCAGCATTTCTAATCTTTATAAGACATATATCATAATCCATTTAATGTACAAGTGAGGCTGCCCTCACTGGACAAGGTTCTTGCGAAAAACACTGCGAAGTTGAGCTCCCAATGATGGCCTTTCCGGACCCAGAAACTCTTAGCAACCTCCGCTGTGTCATATATTCCCTATACCTTTCGCAGTTGCTGTGCAGTCGCTGAAGAGGAGGGTCGAGGGTCATTTAATAGTTCATCTGGAAGTTGGTGGCCCATTGCGACGTCAGGATGCCCAGGTCATGTTTTGGTGAAGAAGCCCATTTTTCTATTCACTGAGTGAGCTTTTGGATCGCTGAGGCTACAGGGAACCCAAGCTCAAGTATAGAGGCGCAACAGCGCCACGTCGCTCCCCTGGCGGCTAGGGGCGAAATAGCCGCTGACATGCAGATACCTCTTTAGCCGTTTCAAACTGGTCAAACGTGCTTCGCGCGTGATATTGTTACACTTTTAGCTTTCACGTCCACTTGTTTGTCTTCGCGGAAAGCTTGAAGTCATTACTGTTGCCCTGTGGAGTGCAACAACAGTCTTCACAATTTGCGTAGACCTGGATATCACCCATACGGTTTCACCGCTTTCCGGGCAAGTGGTACGAAAAGCAGAGGTGCAAAGTGTGTATCGCAGCACTCCGCATTGTCAAGTGTTTCCTATGCAGTCGTGTCGACTTAATTCGCATCACGCAGTAGTATTATCAATCATAGGCGTACCTCTGAGGCTAACGCGAATGTTGGCATAGCCCACGACCGATTCGCTCGCTCAAGGGGTAGATGAGCTCCATTTTTTTTAAGCTTGCGAAGGCAATATGCGCCTTCAATAGATAGAAAAAATGAAATTAATATGATAGTATCGCAAAGGTCGCCAAGATGAGTTCAAAAAGTTTGTTTAAGCGCGATAGCGTTAAGGATCCTGTGTCGTAGAAAACCTGGCGTCGTCACCGTAGTCGGCAGCCATGAGCGAAAAATCCAGACGGACGCAAGTGATTAAATAAGCTCAGGAACGGGTCAAAGGATGTTCGGATTAACATCAAGTTTCTCAGGGAGGTTCCTGCAACCAAAGTAAAGTAATGAGCTGAAAAGTAAGTTAGGTTAATTTGAGTGGGAATCGCACTAGGATCTTCGGATTGCGAGACGCACAAGTTACCCATAGGCCACGAAGGCTCGTTGTCTCGAGCTGAATAAAGGTGCACCTATACAGTGAATGCGTTGTGGTCTTCGGCTTGGTTTAGAGACATGTTCTGATGCGTGCATGTACAATTATGAGTATGCCAATTAGGAATTAGGTCATTGTGTGAGTGCTGAGTAGACAATGCGAACGGGAATCGAGAACGTTATCGCGTTGTGCTCTTAAAGGCGAGGTTTAATCGTCCTCCAAATTTCTTAATCGGTTCTAATTAGCAGCGCAAATGCACGAAACACACAGGGGGAATAAATGACAGGTTTTCTGTGCTCTGTGCGGCCTTCTCCCTTTTCGTGCTTCTCGTTTATTCGCGGTGCTTTCCAATTCGAAATGGCATTTTACGACACTTGAAAGCAGTTTTAGTTTCGGTTGTAGTTAGCGCGTGATAGTGATAGCGCCGCTAGCGATATATAGCTAGCTTTAACAGGTAAGTGCGGCACGATTCGAATTAGCATAATCTGACCCATCAGCGCCTACGTATGGGCGACTTCTTTTTAAGGACAGCAAAGCCAGCAATACTTTATCAATGATCAGCAAAGCTTTTGCCCAAGCTACATTATTTTTTAGTGTTACCGTGGTGCGCCGCTTTCAACCTTTTCAGACATTCTTTATGTTGTATCGAGAAAGAAAATGAAAATTTGTGTACGCATATTTATAACCACCTATTTCTCCAAAATGGCATGAGCGGCTCAAGAACTAATGAAATCCCCGTACGCTTCCATGCTCGAAGATTTGCAGCCTTATTACTATATCCAACACATTTGTGCTCAATTTATTTTCCTTGGGCCGCTGTAGTGGCTTATTGGTTGGTTATGATGCTCGGCCGCTGACCCGAAAGACGCGGTTCGACCCCGGTCGCGGCGGTCACATTTCGATGGAGGCGATATGCTTGTGGCCCATGCACTATGCGATGTCGATGCACGTTAAATAACCCCAGGAGGTCGAATTTATCTGGAGCCCTCCGCTACGGCGTCCTTCATGACCTTATACCCCTGTCACACGGGACTTCTTCACGGCCTTTGCCGTAAAGTTGTCTTAATGTACTAAAGGAGGAAACCGAAAAGGAGCAGCGGCGCTGCTACACGGCAAATCCAAAGGAGCTAGAACGCGGCCTCCGTGAATGCCAAAAGTCACCGCTGTGTGTGAAGCGGCGCTAGTAACATTATGAAATTAAAGCAGACTTTAGCACTTCAGCTAAGAGGATAAGAGTGCTTTCGTGTATGTTTGAAAAAGCAGCTACCACGATAATAAACGAGCGTTCTGACGGTGAGAAACAGATATTTTGAAACAAAAGTTTCTTTTTTTTTTCATCGGTCCCGGTCCGACCACGGTAGGCGCACTTTTCCGTTCGGCTCCTCGTTGTGTGTGAGAAGCGTGCTTTGTTGCTTATGTCCTTGTGCGTATTTCGAAGAAATTAGGTTGTGCCTGGTTAGCGTGCAGCCGTAATCATGAGCGACGAACCGCAAGACGTTAGAACGAATTGTGTAATTGCCATGAAGAGCAAACGAAGAAAAAACAACAAAGCGAGAAGCGCAAGCACGTGTGTGTCGATGCGGCTGCTGAAATGCGTTCAGGTCCTTTCTTAGCAGTGTAGATGTCTTAAGTCATCCTCCTCTACGGTTAAGTGCACTGTACCGAAAAATTGACCATGAAATAAGATAAATTAGATGTTTTTTTACGTTTTCAAAACTAAATATTGCGTCAATTTTTTATTCTTTGAGCTCGCAAGCTGGCGCTGGCGTCTGGGTTGCTCCTTAAAGCAACTTTAAGGCCGCTGACGGCTGCCTTTGCGGCTACGGACATTTTTCGCAAAGGTCTCGACGCTTTGCCGTATAGATGCGCGTCAGGCGCCTTTGAGAAAAAGGACCTTAATTCCCAAGGCCTTACACGTGCCCGTGTGACAGGGGTATTAGTCGCTCTAGGACGTTAAGCCTTATAAAACCTAAAACCTATTTTCCTTATCATCGGAGCCTGTTTCCGCAGCGAAAACTCAGCTACAGTGCCCTTTAGTAGAACACTGCACCACGTCAAAAAAGAAAGAACAGCACCAGAAAGCACTTCCCAGGCGCGGCGTAGAGCTTCGTGACGTCCATGACTATATTTTTTTGTTTGAAAACGCGGTTCTTTTTTCAAGACCCGAAATGGCTGGGTCATTCTATCAAGTAGGAGTTTCAAATGTGGCTGGCATCACAGTCTTCATGAAAAAAAAAAAAAACTCCAGACGCTTCAAAATAAAATTTGAAAATCGCACGCACGAACGTATGCGCCGTGTCGCAAAGGGTTCAGCTTTATTGCGCTCATCTATTCCATTATAATTACATTATTTGTATTACGGGTCACAGAACCTGCCAGGCACTTTGATCAATTACATTTGAAGTGGGCGTTTAACGGCCTTGGCAATAAGCGCGTGTATTTGCTATAGCACTGAATAAGTGTTTCTCGTGCTCTTTGATTTTCCTTATCGCGCGGATTAACGTTGCTTGGGACAGCTCTTCCTTTATAAAATGCGACAGAAAACACCTGACCTCTTCAACACGCGCTGCAAACGGTAGATTATAGCAAGAGCGTCGAGATCGCCAAACAAAACATTTGATTTCGTGCACGCACCACCTTGCAGGTATCGACTCAGCCAACCATGCTCCCGATCATAGCGTTTGCCTGGCCGAAATTGGGATTCCTATGCTACGAGAGTGACCGCAGCGGAGGTGGCTTCGGATTAATTTCGACCACCCGCGGTTGTGGCGATACTTTGATCTAGTTGCCGAGCTGCAATTTCAAAGAATCGCCCCATCCTTCTTGTCTATTGCTTTGACCCTACTCACTTGCGACTGGGGCCGTAGTGTCTCAGTTCAGCACATGCCTGCACACCTACTTACTGGACGTGCAGGGTTAGTCAAAAGTTCCCAGGCCACAGACTACTTTTGAGCAGTGCAGTCGAACACTTACGACGCCAATGAACCTACGAAGGCCCTCAGGGATAATGACGGCGACTCCTCACTTTACAGAAATTTTGAGCTTCGGAAGTGCTAACGCCCCACTGCAAGGCTCAAAAGCAGACCCTATACTCCGTTTCAAACATCATGTGCAACGCTGCCAAAGCTAGCGCTCTTTTTTGCGCTGCCTGCATCCGCGACACAAAATAGGGCGTTGCTTGTGGTGAGCGAAAAATAACAAATGCTTTGCCGGCAGGCTTCGTAGATAATACATTTGTCATCAGCGTGACAAAAAACGCTCTTATTGCGAGCGAATCGATCGAGATCTGTGATTTTGCATTTTGCGTTTGTCGTCTTTTCCCATTTCACGTTTTCGCTGTCCCCCGCAACCCTGGCCGCAGTGTTTACTTTTCCGGTTCCCTTTCACTTTTGAGAAAATGGCGTTGTTACGTCTCGCCTTCGACGCGCGGTATAGCCGGCGCGGATGCAACGGACGCCGCGGCTTCGTTCATCGCGGCCGCAACGCCTCCCGCCAAGCGCGTCCAGGCAGGTTTCAGTGCCACGTGTCGTCGTGCGTGCGTGTGTGTGTGTGTGCATGTTTTGCCCACGCTTGTCAAAGCGCGGCAGCCGGGGAGAGGAGCTCCCCCAACTGGGAGGCGAGGAGGTCTGACCGGCGCCGGCCTGGCGGACGCGCCCGTCACGCCTGAACATGTTCAAGCGTCGCCGTATCGGATGACTCTTCCCAAGCCGTTCCCTCTTGCCCTCGACTCCGAAGGTATAAAACGCAGCTGCCCCAGACGCCGAGGGAGACTTCGATTTCGCCCTTCGAGTAACGTGGTCGCCCTGACCGGCTGCTCTTTTGAGATGCCAGAATAAACAAGTTGTTCTGTTGCCAGTCGACTCATCCTTTGCCGGCACCTTCGGATGTTTCCAGCTTTGCCCCAGGCCGCCAGGCCAACGCTACCCTTGGGGCTTGCAACCCATTTGCAACAACTGGTTGCCAGCGGTGGGATCCCGACAACGGAGGCCAGCAGCGAAGATATGCGGTCAACTGTATGCTGAGCAGCACAACGACCATCCGGGAGCAGTGCAACGAGCCCTGTGTGATGACTGGTTGCCTGCAGCGGAACGACTGCGCTGAATTCTTGGCTGCGAGGTTTGGTGAGTGCGGGACTTTCTTCTTCTGAGTTTTGCCAGGCTTTTGTTAGTGTCAGAAACAGAGCTGGTAATTGTGGTTGTCGTTGCTGCCGGGTTAGTTTGCGGCAAGACAATAGTAGGCAGTAGAGAAAGCAGCATTCGGAGCAGCCATGGATTTGAAGTCGTTGCGCAAACCGAAATTGCTGGAGCTTGCAAGAGAGTTGGGTCTTGATGTCTCAGACAAACTCAGAAAACCAGAACTGCTAAGGGCGATTCTTGAGTTGGAGGCTGAGGATGACGAGCTGTCGGAATGCCTTGAGACCATTGAGGAGAGGGAACAAAAAGAAAAAGAGAAAGACGAGCGCGAACGGAAAGAACAAAAAGAGAAAGAGGAGCGCGAACGTAAAGAGCAAAAAGAGAAAGAAGAGCGCGACCACGCTTTAGAAATGAAGCGTCTCGAGGTAGAGATGGAACGCGCTCGTAATGGAAGTCAGGCACACGGTGCAGGAGAACGGGTATCGTTCAAAATGACTGACCTGATGCGGCCGTTTAAGCTTGGAGAGGACATTGGTTTGTTCCTGGTTAACTTTGAGCGAACGTGCGAGAAGCAGGGGTTCTCTCGGGAAACGTGGCCACAGCGCTTGCTCACTTTGTTACCCGCCGAGGCGGCCGACGTAGTCGCTCGCTTGAAGAGAGAGGAGGCAGAGGATTTCGACCAAGTGAAATCGAGTCTGCTAAAAAAGTACAGGCTGTCAGCGGAGGCGTTCCGTCGGAAGTTTCGGGAAAATGAAAAAGGCAGAAATGAGTCATATACAGAGTTTGCCTACAGGCTTATGTCAAACATGCAGGAGTGGCTCAAAGAAGAGAAAGCGTTTGGTGACCACGAGAAAATTCTGCAGTGTTTCGGGCTGGAACAGTTTTATAGTCGGTTACCTGAGAACGTGCGGTACTGGGTCTTGGATAGGCCAGACGTTAGTACAGTGGCTAAAGCCGCCGAGCTAGCCGAGGAGTTTGTGACGCGTCGGGCTCGCGGAGCTAAGGACGGTCAAAAGGGTGAATTTGGCTCCAAGTCTGAGAGGCCGAAGTTCACACCCATGAGAGCAAGGGGGGACACGCGTAGTGCGGATGCGAGTGAAAGCAGTCCGACCGAACGTAAGGAGACGGCGGCAGCCGAAGCCGAACGCAGAAAGCGGTTCGAGGCGAGGCAAGCGCGCGTGTGTTATACGTGCCAGAAGCCGGGTCACTTTTCGGCGCAGTGTCCAGAAACAAAAAGAGAAGTCGTGTGTTTGTCATTATGTAGCACTGACGAGAACATGAAGCTTCTCGAGCCTTACATGCGAGACTTCCTCGTGAACGGGAAAGAGTGCCGAGTGCTTCGTGATTCCGCAGCTACAATGGATGTAGTTCACTCCTCTTACGTAGAACCCGATATGTTCACGGGCGAGTGCGCATGGATTAAGCAAGCCGTGGAAGCTCATAGCGTGTGTCTGCCCGTAGCAAAAGTGCTTATTGAAGGACCTTTCGGAGCACTTGAGACGGAGGCCGTAGTGTCATCTAGGCTGCCCGCCCACTACCCGTACCTATTTTCGAACAGGTCCGATCACCTCCTGCGCGAGAAGGGGCTTTTGTTTGGTGAGGCTAGCGTTCAGGCCTTAACCAGATCAGGAGTTCGGGAGCTCGCTGCAAAGGCGGTAGTTGAGGGGCCGACGTTGTCAAACAATGAAAAAGGGTCGGAGGCGCAGCAAGCTGATATCCAGAGCACGTCCGAACTGGATAAAATTGAAAACAACGAAAAAGGGTCGGAGGCGCAGCAAGCTGATATCCAGAGCACGTCCGAACTGGATAAAATTGAGCCTGTAGCGTTGAAGGCACTAGGTACAGGAGAGGAAATGCCCGACACGGGAAAGTTAGAAGAGCTTCCGGTCGAGCTTCCGGGACTAGGCTCAGTGAACAGGGAAGACACTGATCAGGTCATTAGTGACTTAATCATTAAAGCACCGCTGTCAGCTGAGCAGAAAACCGAACTACACCAACTCTTACAAGAGTTTCAAGGTCAGTTCTCTGAGAGGCCTGGTAGGACTTCTGTCCTTACGCATGATATAGAACTTACCTCCCCAGAGCCAGTACGATCCAAGGCGTACCGGGTGTCACCCCGCCAGCGCGATATTATGGAGGCTGAGGTAAAGAAAATGCTACAGCTCGGTGTTATTGAGGCGGGTGAGAGTGATTATACCTCCCCTTTGATTTTAGTTGAGGTACCGGGCAAGGAACCTCGTCCTTGCGTCGACTACCGCAGGCTTAATTCCATTACTAAGGATCAAATTTATCCGATCCCTAACATCGAGGAGCGCCTTGAGAAAGTTAGTAGCGCTCAGTTTATTTCAACCCTAGATCTTGTCAGGGGTTATTGGCAGGTTCCACTTACAGAAGAGGCTAGTAGGTATGCGGCGTTCATTTCACCAATGGGAACATTCCGTCCTAAAGTTTTGAGTTTTGGTTTGAAGAACGCGCCATACTGCTTTTCAAGCCTCATGGACAAAGTGTTGCGAGGACAGGAAGAATTCGCTTTACCGTATTTAGACGACGTAGCGATATTCTCCGCATCCTGGTCTGAGCATATGGCACACTTGCGGGCAGTGCTAACCCGCCTGCGCGAAGCGGGCTTGACAGTCAAGGCTCCCAAGTGCCAATTAGCACAGGCCGAGGTTGTCTACCTCGGTCACGTGATTGGACAGGGTCGTCGCCGCCCCTCTGAAATAAAGGTGGCCGCTGTGCGAGACTTCCCGCAACCGCGCACGAAGACCGATATTCGGTCGTTCTTGGGTGTCGCCGGCTACTATCAGAGGTACATCCCCAGGTACTCCGATATCGCGGCTCCCCTGACGGATGCTCTAAGAAAAACAGAGCCCCAAACAGTCGTCTGGAGCGAGACAAAGGAGAGAGCTTTTAGCGCCCTAAAGAGCGCCCTAACAAGCCAGCCTGTGCTACGATCGCCAGACTATACCAAAGGGTTCGTTGTTCAGTGCGATGCTAGTGAGCGAGGCATGGGCGTTGTACTGTGCCAAAGGGACAATGGAGAAGTGGAACACCCCGTCCTGTATGCTAGTCGTAAGCTGACCTGTCGTGAGCAGGCGTACAGCGCCACCGAGAAAGAGTGTGCGTGTCTCGTGTGGGCCGTTCAGAAATTGTCATGCTACCTAGCCGGCTCGAGGTTTATCATTGAGACGGATCACTGCCCTCTCCAATGGCTGCAGACCATATCTCCCAAAAATGGCCGCCTCCTGCGCTGGAGCCTCGCTTTGCAACAATATTCCTTTGAGGTGCGTTACAAAAAGGGGAGTCTCAACGGTAACGCCGATGGCTTAAGTCGAAGCCCCTAACGTGGGAATCCGCCTCAAAGTTGTTGGTTACTGATGTTTTCTTCCTGAGGCAGGATTTTTAACATATTGCTTTTGTTTAGTGTTTCAAAGTGATTATGTGCTTTCTAGTGCAATTTTCCAATTTGTGGACGCGTTCTGAGTGCTGCTTGACTACTGTAAGGAACTAGGCAGTAGTATAAAAGGGGAAAGAGCCTGGCAGAGCTTAGTGAGGGTTGTCTCGTGCTTGCTGACTGAGCGGTTGCGTTTCGGCGTAGTTCTAACGCTTGCTGGGAACGAGCACAAAAATGGCAACTCTCCCGAAGTGACTTTGCAGTGTCCTATGTGATCCTGAACCCGAGAACGAGGCCTTCTCTGTGCGCTGCGCTCAAGCAACGTCGAGGGACGATCGGTTTCGATTACGAGCATCATCGAGCGACATCCCTCTGGACAGCGGATGCAGTCCCCTGACCATCGGGATCTCCTTCTCCCGGCGGGGCGGTCTGTTACGTCTCGCCTTCGACGCGCGGTATAGCCGGCGCGGATGCAACGGACGCCGCGGCTTCGTTCATCGCGGCCGCAACGCCTCCCGCCAAGCGCGTCCAGGCAGGTTTCAGTGCCACGTGTCGTCGTGCGTGCGTGTGTGTGTGTGTGCATGTTTTGCCCACGCTTGTCAAAGCGCGGCAGCCGGGGAGAGGAGCTCCCCCAACTGGGAGGCGAGGAGGTCTGACCGGCGCCGGCCTGGCGGACGCGCCCGTCACGCCTGAACATGTTCAAGCGTCGCCGTATCGGATGACTCTTCCCAAGCCGTTCCCTCTTGCCCTCGACTCCGAAGGTATAAAACGCAGCTGCCCCAGACGCCGAGGGAGACTTCGATTTCGCCCTTCGAGTAACGTGGTCGCCCTGACCGGCTGCTCTTTTGAGATGCCAGAATAAACAAGTTGTTCTGTTGCCAGTCGACTCATCCTTTGCCGGCACCTTCGGATGTTTCCAGCTTTGCCCCAGGCCGCCAGGCCAACGCTACCCTTGGGGCTTGCAACCCAGATGCAACAGCGTCCAGCACTGCGGCTGCGGCCACCTCTCCTGTACGCATTTTCTTGAAGGCTCGTACATCCAAGCTGTACAGGCAGGCCAAACAAGTAATTGTAAATGTGTACTCCCGTACCAGTACCCGTTTTCCGGAGAAGTCTGTTCGGGAAGCACTGAGTGCTGCGAGCGAGGATACCGGAGTATCTCCCCGTACCGTTGCCAAAATCAAGGCGGAGCGTCTGTGTGGGCCTTTGGCGTCTCCGAAGAAAAGACTTCGCGACGTGAAGATTTCAAGCCTGCGAACAGCCAGGAATGACAGCTTCACAGTCCATTCCATCCGTCTGAAAGTGCACAGTGTGTACGCGAAGAGGGATGTCCCAACACTGGACAGTGTGCTAAAGGCTGTCAATGAGGACGACGACCTGCCGAACTTCAATAAAACGACGTTGTGGAGGTTGATGAAGGACGTCGGGTTTACATTTGAAAAAAAAAACAAAAAAAAACGGAACGTTGCGCTAATCGAGCGAAGTGACATCATTGCCTGGCGTCGCAAGTACCTGCGGGCGATCAAGGAATTCCGGAGACAGGGGAGGTACGAGTCGTTCCTTGCTTATTTTTTTACGCAGCACGTTTTGACTGGCTTCATATAGAGCTTGATGTTAGCGTTGCCACCGCGTAGTCGTAACAGTGAGTTTTGCTTCAGAATAACACATTTAAAAGAAATCGTCTTAACCACGTTGCTGTTGCCGACCTTTTCGTAGAGGTGACGTTTCACGGCCAGTTTTACGCTACGTTTGGGTGGGGCGCGTGTCTGCATGGGTCAGATTTGATCGCTAAATCCTAATTGGTGCGGAAAGCAAAAACAACAAAACTTCCAAAAATGTCGTAGCACTGCAATGGGTACTGCCATCTCGTCGTCATCGCAGGAACGAATCAACACCCACTGTACGCTGCCCGTTGCTCCGGTGGTCGGGCTACTGCTGCGAACGTTGGCAATTTTTTGTTCGCAGTCGCCGCAAGTGAAGAGGTTTCAAATGTTGCCGAATTAGTGAAGTACCCCATGCAAACATATAGTGAATACAAACTGGCTACCAAATGCCGCCTGGGCGCGAAATATAAGCCCGAACAAGGGAGCAATAAAGCCGAGATAATTCTTTTTCTTGATTGTATTTGAGCGGCTGTTTGTGAGAAAGTGGTCAGCAGTGCGTTTGTTTCAGGGCGTTGCCTACTTACATGCTGCAGTTTGTTTGTTTATTTAGAAGCATTAACTCGTGCGCTCGGTTGCTTCGCATTTACGGGTGCATCATCTACCTAGATGAAACCTGGGTCAACGCAGAGCACACAAAAGAATGCGTCTGGCAGGACAAGACTGTGAAGTCATCTCAGGATGCCTTCCTGAAAGGTTTAACAACGGGATTGGCTGCGCCTTCGGGCAAAGGGGCCCGTTTGATCCTTGTACATGCTGGGAGCAGTGCAACAGTATTCGTGCAATACGCTGCTGACTTCTTCAGAGCAAAAAAGGGAAACCACGCTGACTACCACTCTGAGATGGATGGCAACTACTTTGAGAAGTGGTTCACCGACATGTTTTTGCCAAACATTCCGGCCAATAGTATTGTCGTCATGGACAATGCTCCATATCAAAACGTGGCTCTTGAAAAAGCACCTACCAAGTCTACGCGCAAAGCTGATATTCAGCTTTGTCTCACAAAGAAAGGTGTTCCCTGGTCACAGGACATGGTGAGGGCAGAACTGCTGGAGCTTTCTCAAAAGGTAAACACACCCAGCGTTGTGTACCGCATCGACACCCTGGCAGCTACCCATGGCCACGAAGTGCTTCGTTTACCACCGTACCACTGCGAGTTCAATCCCATTGAACTTGTCTGGAGCCAGGTGAAGGGATACAGCGCAAGTAGCAACAAATGTTTCAGTTTGGCTGAAGTGGAAAAGCTCCTGCCGGAAGCGCTGGCGTCTGTAAGCCGCCAGGATAACTGGCAAAACTGTTGTGTTCATGTGGAGCAAGTTCAGGCTGAAGCATGGCAACACGATATGATTGTTGACGCTGAAATTGAACCGGTTGTCTTTCTGCATTTGTGACTCGGGCAACTCCTCTTCTGATGAGTCGAGCACTCATTTCAGTGATGAAGATTTAAGTGGCATCGAGGAACTTGTTTGACTTCGAACGGATGTGTAATACACATGCTACTGAGAAGAGAGAGATGGCTCCTCAGCATGCTGTGATCACCTTTGTGTGTGTGTGGGTGGAAAGGAGAAAATATGTGTGCATGTGGGTGTGTGTGTTGATCAGTATACCGAGGAAAGAGAGTACTCATCAGCATGCTGTGATCACTCTTGTGTGTGCATGTATGTAAAAGCACATGCTCATTAGCACCAGATTGTATCAGGCAGTAACTTCTAGTGTAGGTGTTGAGGTGGATGTGAACGACGTGGTGGTGGGGGCGGAGGAGGAAGCGGTGGTGTTGGTGTTGGTGGTGCGTGGTCGTGTTAATAGTGTCTGTATAGAAGTAGAATTTGTAAGGGAGTGCAAATAGTACTTTTTCCAATTAGAATATGAATACTGTGACACGTCGTCATTGTGTGCAGTTTTTGGGAGATTCACTGTAGAAAAATACAGGGGAGCTTAATCAAGCGTTGCGTCAATTATTCGAGAAGTATCTGAAAATCTGAGAGCAAATTCGATTCTTTTAAAATAATTTTGGACATGTTCTGTTTGATTCATTCGACTAATTGAACAGGAATTTATTCAATTTGCAGTCCAAAAATTTCGAACATTCACACACCCCTAAGAATGGGCCTCATTTTGTGTGTGAGGGTTGGGAATAGTATGTATGGGTGTCTGATCTTCATGTCCTGAAACGGGAGTCTTGGTTTGGTGTTGTCTTGCGTCACTGTCAATCTCTGGTCGTTTTGACATGTTATGCAATACTGCAGTGCCAGTGTTGAGGTAGCCAGTACTGTATGTTTTGTCCTTAATTTTTGGCGGTGTGAGTGATTTCAAGCTGGCTCTTGCTCGGTTCAGTGTGAATTTGCTTGCTTCGAGTCATGTCTTTGTTAGTACATGTCCCAGGAATTTGATCTTTTTGACTGAAAATGCACTGCTTTATGAACCCTGTCCAGACATTGTTCATGTTCTCGTTGTATGAAATAATGTTCGATGGCCTGCACATTTTTTTTTTCAATTTTGGAGCACTTGACTGATTGTGTGTTGGTACACCTCCACTGCACGTGTCCTTTAATTTGTATGCACTGTGATGTATGTCACTGACTGTTTCCAGAATAAACCATTCCTCGCAAACACTGCGGGGTCTACATTCTTCATTGTCCTGTCTCATTTAAAGTTTGCTCTTTCGAAATATTTCTTCATAGCGTTGTACAACTTTTACTGCATTCCTACTTGGCGCTCCCACAGCTCGGAACTCTTTTTGTCTAGATGCATGAAAATCCTGCCTGAGCAGGGAAATCGAGACAAGCTGACTTGCCTCTGTATTGCCTTCATATACATTTGTGCACGACAACAGATCTGTAACTCTTGAGGCAGTACTATTTTCTGTCACTGTGTGAATCAAGACTATGTTCTAAATTTAACACTTAACACGGGAAAACAGGCCATATTGGGGTGTTCTGTGTATAAATCGTTTGACCCATCAGTTTAAATATACTGCTCTTCGCCGCATGTCATAGCCCAGTTATAGAGCTCTCTTTTCAATGACAAAAGAAAACGCGCTTTGCTTAAGAACGAAAAATATCTTAACAAAAAAAAAGAATTGCAGATATGCACAAGAATGTTGCATATATACAGTCAGAAAATAGGCGATTAAGAAGTCTAGAATGTGTTTTCTGCGCTCATGCATGATAAACCAGCTTTATAAATTAACAGACATCTTGCTTCTGAACTTTACGATCAGTAAGAAATAATTGCTCTCGCCAAGTCCTTTGGGCTACTCTACAGCACAGTGCCAAAGTCGGTCCCAGACTCTTTTGGCGAAAACTGGATCCGCCGCTAACCGGTTGCACGGAACAATTCATAACATGATGCCGGGTACCTTAAGAGAGGCCCACAAAGGAGTCGGTTCCTCGGCAACGGCAAAATCGAAAGTTGCAGACGGCCGCTTGTTAATCGGGGCACGGCGGAGCACTCACCACTGTGCTAATTAATTAAACCCGACGAATGAACGTATTCTTTTCACACAAATATCTTGGTTGCATCTAAAAAGTATAGTCACAATGCTACAGAATCGGGAAAAAAAACCGCCACTGCTGACCAAAAGCTGGTGCGAGCTCACTGAAAACGGATTTCGAACAGCTCAAATTAACGCGGTATGCATCAAATGAGCAGATGCATGCAGTTCATTTCAGAACGCGGCATAATTATTGAAGCGATTCTGAACAAAACGAGCAAAACGAGAGTTCTCATTCAAGTCACGCGAAATGCAACTTTCGATGAAAAAAAAATGTGCGAAAAAAAAGTTTCACTCACCCCCAGTTGCATGTGGATTCTCCGGAGCGACGCGTTGGTGCACACGGCCACAGAACAGCGCGGAGTGATACACCTCTTTATTTTTTTTTGCGTACTACTTCCGTAGCCTTCACAGCGTTGCACTTTGTTTGAAACGGGGTATAGCTATTGGCTGGGAACTTTGAACCAATCCTGTACATGCACCACTTTCTCTCTGCCCTTTCTTCACGGTGAGGTTCACGTATCCCAAGAACGAGGCAGTATCACGCCTTTCCTTTCTCCATACGTTTCACCCCTGAACGCTACAGACGCCCCCGCGGTCACAACAAAAGGCGACGTAGCGTTTCCTTAAATTTAACCAAGGGGCGCCGCAAGGGAAAAAGTACGTTATGAAAAATCAAGGTGTGGTAACTGCCTCTCTGTGTGGGCGGGGTTAATTGAGGAGAGAGAAAGATGTCGAAGTGCACAACACGCTGGCACGGTCTTGGGCGTGTAGGGGTGTGCTTTGTCGCAACTTTTCATTTGGCCACCCGGTGAAGAGGCACCTACGGGCACAAGCGAAGGTAAACTACGTACCGCCGTCAGGACGCTTAACACGAACGCTCGATTCCGCGTTGTGCGCTGATATTACCGCCCCTGAGCGCTGGGCGCACGGTGCAGCACGGTGTGTTTGCGGCGGTTGGAGACAGCTGGTGTCCTGCTTCCACCCTAACATTGTCACAGACCCACCGGCCGACGCCCAGCGGCACTAATGTCAGTGGAAGACACGCGCTCGAGCGTTCGCGTTCAGCGTGCTGACGGCGGTACGTCTCGTAACATATAATTGGTGATGAGGAAAGGAAAGGCGCAGGGGGTGAAAGGAAGGAAAAAGAAAGAGCCGCCGTGGTAGAGGGTTCCACAATAATTTTGACCACCTGAGATTCTGCTGCGTCCACTGATATTAAAAACCCCACGGGTGGCTTTTTACATTTAATCTCCATCGAAATGCTGTCGACGCGGCCGGGATTCGATCCCGCGACTTCGTGGTCAGGAGCCGAGTGCCATAACTACTGAGCCACAGCGGCAGTTTAAATTCTAATCAAGCCCCTCCACTCCGTGACACTAGACAGATAAAGTTAGGAGGTTATGAAGAGCAGAAAGGAACGATAGCTTTCTCATTCTGGGTGCACCTGTGCTCGTGGCCATGGTGTTGCAACTCGTCATATGCCAACACACTAGTACACACGTCCCTGCCTGCAACCAAAACAAGACAGATACCATTCCTTCGTCCTCGTCTGGTGCGCTGCTTTTCCCCTTTCCTTTGCGACGAATTAAAGTTGGCCTGTATCGATAGCGTACCGCATTTTAACCACAAAGAGACCACTCTCATCGAAAACGGTGCTTTTATAATCAGAAAATACAAAAAAAAACGAAATATAGGTGTCGCCATAACTAGCCGATTTGTAAGCCATGTGCGGCGAACCCCTTTTTTCGCTAAACCCGGAGGCTAGGCTACACCGCCATTGACTTCAAAACGGTGGCAACCAGTCCATTCTAGTGTAGACGTCACGAGTTTGAATCGAGTGGCGGAAAAGATTTTAAATTCAATTTCCTCAGCCATAAACGGCTCTTTTGCTGCCGGGCATACGTTAACATGCTCAAAAGGAGCCAGAGAATTCGTTTTTAGTGAGAAAGATCATTGCATAGAGTTGTCCATAGTTTTCCTTTGCTTCTCAGCCTTCGATGCGGATCGGCGAAGGTCAACTTCCCGCGTATTCGTTGTCGACGTCGGGGCGCCGCATCGTCCTGCTTCCTTTCGTATCGACGGCGCTCAGCGGCTCGACGTTTTCTTTCAAGGAGCTCCTATTCTGTGGGTCGTATTCGCTTGCGAGGCCCCACCTCGCCTGACACGGCGAGTGCCTCTAGAACGGTAGGGCAGCGGCGCGCTGACTGGCCGTCGCGAGCGAGTGCCGGCGCGCCGGCGATCCAACAGGGAGGGACGACAAAGCGTGAACACTCATATGCTGTTTATTACACTTGCAATTAATATACAGAGCGGGCCAGCTAGCTACAGAACATCAACGAGGCATTCCTCGGAAATAGAAGGCTACGTAAGAAGGGCTTCCGACTTACCGGCTGGGGCAGGGGCGCGACTTCGGAGGTATCGGCGGCGAACGTTTGTATGCGCCGACAATGGCGGCCGGGTCTTCCCGTGCGCGCCGCATTCTTGGGGCAAAGCCATCCCCGAGCATTTGCTGGGGAAGGTGCCGAGAGCGCGCGTTTGCTGCGCTCGCTTCGCTGCCTGGAACCAGAAGTCCAGAAGCAAAGCGCGACGGACCTCCGTACGCCTGCCGCGAAAGGTGACGAGAGCGTGAGGCTGTAGCCACTCGTGACGTTGGCCGGATCCCGAAGAGGCTCTCTCCGGCTCCGCAGAATTCCGCGTAACCTTCGAGGTGGCGCTCCTATCGCTGCTTCCGCTTTCCCCATGAGGGAGACTTCCCTTCTCGCCCAGCCGGTGCGGTCCTGACGCACGATGATGAAGTGGGTCGGCCGCGTCTAAACGGACGGGTGAACAGGTTTTCCACAAACGGGAATGTACAAGCGAGTAATACATTTGTCGTTTTATGGTCATGGGAAGGTAATGTCGCAATCTCTTTAAAAGACCAACAGCCCGAGAAAGATAAAGACCAAGGCGGCCTACATATCAATTCCAAATTAAGTTTTCTTGGAACCAAGCACTCAGGAAAGATTGCTGAGCACAGTTGCAGCTGTGCAGCTGAGTGTTTTCGAAATTTAAACTGAAGTTACCAGCATCTTTTAGACTTTTTGCCTTAAAGTGTACGTATTTTGTTTTACTGTTTTTTAATTGCATGCTGATCGATTTTACCCATGTGCTCAAGCCCGAAACCAGCAGTTAGCCTCTCTTTGTAGCATGTAGACGTCAATACTAGAGAGAGCGAAAAAAAAAAAACGTTTGTATCATCAGCGTTCAATACTAAGATTTCGCTGCCCTGTATATTTACATCATTTAGGTGTAGAATGAGCAGTACACGCCCAAAAAAAGACCTCTGGGGAACACCATATTTGACAAATTTACGTATGAAGTTGCCCGTTTACAACTGTACATTTCACTCTACAAGTTAAATAGCTTTATATTGAAGTTAAAGACACGCCAGCATTCCGTAAAACGAAAGTTTAACAGTACAGCATGCTGGGCACAGTCTAACACCTTTCTAAAGTCGAGAAAAATTCCCAGGGTGTATGTCTTTTCTTCGATATTGTTTAGATTTTTTTATCCCTACGAGTGCGGCTTCTGCTGGTCTATCCTTCCTAAAGTCAAACTGCTCGCTGACCAATTATCTTTAACGTCGCAAAACCAACGAGTCTTTCGTTAATGATTCTGTTGGCTACCTTTGCAAGTACAGGGGATAATGAGATGGGCCTATTGTTCGTTAATTCCTTCACAGGGTCACGTTTGTGTAAATCAGTTACTCGGGCATGTTTCGTTATTGTAGGAAAAATACCCTGCACATAAAATAACATTACACACATGGGAGAGTGGAAAACTTATTATTTTGTCTAAGGCCTTTAGCGATTTTGATTTAATTTCGTCTCCTCCTGGTACACAGCCGTTTTTCAGCCCTACAATAGTACCCCACTGTTCACTCTCGTCAATCGGTGACAAAAACATTGTGTTTGTTAAGTTTGGCAGAGTGAACGGCTCAAATCGTAATCAGCTGATTCCTCATCGCGTGATCAGACAACACTAAAGGGATCATTAAATAAACTTGCAACCTCCGTATTTGGCAAAGCGTCATTTTTATATCGGACTTTTTTATATTGCAAGTTTTTCGAGGTTATATTCCTCAAAATTTTCCGCATTAATCTTGGATTATTTGCAATGTTCATAAACCTTGCTATTCAATATTCACATCTTGATCTGCTAATATCTCCATTAAACTTGTTTCGAACCTCCTAATCAGAGAAAAGTGATTTTCTTGTTTGGTATTAAGAAATTTATCAAATAACTTACTATTTTGCTTGATTCTTCAATACAATTTACGAGTGATCTAAGGGTTTCGTACATTTTTGTTTTGTTTTACCTATGAATCGAATGGAAAACGCTTTTCATAAGCGGACATAAAGCAAAAAAAAATGCCTCGTAAGCTTTATTAGCGTCCGTTTCCTTTATAATCGTGTCCCAGCTTTGACTTGAAAGGTCAATAAATTTGCTAATATTTTTTTTTCAGAGTAATGACAGAACAAAACTGCACCCTTATTCATATGGGGCATTTTGTGCGGCAGAATGCAGGATATGGGCAAATGGTCACTTAAATAACACATCAATATACCCGATTTGACAGTGTCTGGAGAGAAGCTTGTGATACAGTGGTGTGAAGTATTTTGAGATGTAGTGGTAATTCTGGTTAGGCTGTCTATTATGTTAAAGCATGCAGATGACAAACAGCAGTTGCAGTCACGGCTGTTTGATGAAGTAATCAGATTAAAATCGGCAATAAAAAACACACTGCAGCTTTAACTCGAGACTTGTAAAAACAATTTTTTTCATACAGTGCAAAAATAAATCAAGGATCCAGATGGCGGGTGATAAAATACAGTTAGAAGGATGCCACAAAATTTGCGCAAGAACACATTTAATGCCATAACTGATAATATATACCCTGAAAATGCAATATACTTGAACTGCGAACGGATTTACATCGCGGTACCACCCCCACCCATAAATGCGCGACATAATGACAGGCAATCATAACCATCAAGAAAAATAACGCTCATCGCCAGAAGAAAGCCTTGTCTCAGTAAAGCAAATCATATAATAAAAAAGTCGGTTCAGGTCATTCCGAAATAAATCTATTTGTTCAAGATTATTTCTTAAGCTTCTGTCTTTCCGGCAAAACAAACGAAGTTCCCTTTTTTTCAGAATGTGAGCTCGCAAGGCAAATCAAGGCTTGAATGCATCATCTGTAGCGCGAGAGAAACTTAAGATATAGCACTTCCTGATGTGCTACCAGAGCCCATAGTCAATAAGATGATGCTCACTGCGAATGGCCATCGCTCGTGCAGAGATTTTCTTATCATTCCAAACGAAAGCGTAGCCATTCGTCCTCGTTTTTCTCGGCTTAGTCCCCATGTTACAGTATGCATGTCAACCAACTAGCCCAACTTTCTGCTCTCCATTCGCTTGAGTTCAGTCTTTTGCCGAAGCCAGCAATGGGCGGAAGAGCCACGTGACATTTACGCAGATGAGGTTCTTTTCATTTTAGCACACGCCTTCTTCCTAGCCTAGAGTCACGGTTCTCTTACCTCAAAAAAACGAGCAATGATACCTGGCGTTATCCCCTTGCTTCGCTGGCAGCCTATGCACGGCCGCGGTATCCTTCCTTGTCATATATAGGGCATTAAATTCGGTAGCCACTTCATTTACCTTTTCCAACAAGTCCTCGCTCTTGGACTCAGGGACATAGCGTATTTCAAGTTTGAAGCGGCAACTACACCGCTGTAGGCTATCGACTTCAAGCTTCAGCTAAGCAATTTCATCTGAGAGGCCACCTTGTCTTAGTCTACACGCGTGGACAGTTTTTGGTATTTTTTCTTGATCGAACAGACGTTTGTAACACTAATCAAACTACCCTGAGAGTAGATGCATTGAATCCTCGAGATCTTTCATAATTTTGGGCACACTTAGAAGAACGCCTAGTTTAGATTAAAATTTGAGAACTCGTATTAAAACTTCGTCCTCTGTCTTCTACCACGCACTTCCAGCCTCTGCGTTATGGTCATGACTGCATGTAGTACCCTGTTTCCAGGTTTGTTTTGAGTTAACACGTTTTCTTTGCCACGCCTCTTCATTATGCCGGAACATTCGCTAAAAATGAAGAGTCAACTTACATTCACAACAGGTGGTGAAGGGGCCATTGTCAAGTAAAGGTAAACATCATGTGCAACATCGGGGAATGACGGGAAGTGCGGAGACGAATTATCGCGCAGAAAGCGAAGCACAAGGGCCCCAAAAGTAAAACGGAGCATGCGAGCGGTGGACAAATTGCTTTCCAGCGCGTTCTCTAGAGCAGTGGAAGCGCATGCAGACAGCGAGGGTCCGGTGGATCCATCCTGAAGTTTTGATGCTGGCTTTATCGTCGGCACGGGCTAAGCCACGCTGCTTCCGACAGTTTTCGTCAGGGACATCTTAATGCTTCAAGCAAGCACTTATCGCTGACAGGCATCCGTGCTGCCGAATTTCCCACGACTCCAGCTGTCGCTGCTGTTCGTATCAGCACAACCTTTCTCTATGGCACAGCCGTAGACGCACAGCCATTTCTAGACCCACTGCGCCACTGCATGGGACGCTATGAGCGCGGGCCATCGGCTTCCAGGCCTGGGTGATTGGATCCTTACTTGTGCATCTGAACACCGCGCTTGTGGAAGCCATCGTCTCGAGCTCTCTTTCGCTGTCGCCGCAGTGGCCGTGGCAGAACCACAGATGTTTGGGCCAGTTGGTGTCGATTAATGTCAGAAAAGTTCTCAGCGCGAAATATGCCGATACTCAGAGGGGGCACGAACACGACAGGACAAGGGGTGCGTGCCCATTTATTTCACGCAGAGAACTTTTCTAACGCGGTCGTGGCATTCGGCCGCTGAGCACGATCGAATACCAGCTGTGGAGGCCGCGTTTCGCTGGACGCGAGATGCAAAATAGCACGTGTATTGTACTATGCTATGTGCTAAAGAACCCCAGAGGGCCGAAATTATTCGGAGCCTTCCACGCCTTTTTTTTTCTCGGCCTCCTTTTACGTATACTCCCTCCTTATTCACTTCACTCAAGGCGTGGTTCAGGTGTCTACAGAGAGTGCAATAATTAATCTGGCTTTCCTTTCCTCGAAAAACTATTGGATTGTGCCTCGCACTCACACTTCTGCGGCGCTACGTAAGGGCCTTCCCATAGTTTACGCGCATAGGTCAAAACAAGCGCTGTTCGGAATGTTGAGAACACGCGCAAAAGGCTCGTTCCCGAACTGCCTCCATGTCTGTGCTACGGGCACGCCAGAGTACAGCGAGCGTGGCGACGCAAATGCGAAATAATTTTCTCACGATGCGAAAGCGTTTTTTTTTATACATGCGACTGCACTATGAGATTTCGGTCCGTGTGTGATATAGCAGCGATACTACGGCTCACAACGTAGACGTGCATGTGGTCATCGCCTGCACTATAATGCAAGCCGACTAATATGTGAGAGCATAGTCGCAGCTTGCCAAGCACCCGTGCAATTTTATACTAAGCAAAATGGAGTTCGAAGGTGTCCGCGTTAAATCAGAATTCCAAATGCGTTCGCTAGAGGCAGTACGATCGCGCATACTAGCCTAGCACGTTTTTCGTTATTCTAAACTGGGTTGCAGGGCACGTCGAGCATGGTTTTCTTTAAAGCCCTCCTCATACGTATTGTTGGGATTCAGGTAGCGTAACTGGGCCGGAGAAGAGACGAGGACGATCGGAGGAAGAAAACTTTGAAAACTTTATACAAAGACTATTTACATAATGTACAAGTAAGGGCAACTGAGAGTGCTTCTCAGTAAAGAGAGCTTCTTAGCAGTCGGGAGTCTCTCCCAGCAAAGGGTATCTCTCAAGAGGGGGGCTCTCTCTGGTACCAAAGCAGCAGCTCGTTAAATACTCTTCGCATTCCCCAGATCCCTAGCTGAGGAATACAGTTCGAAGAAGGATGTCCAATCACACGATGTCACTGATGGTACCACCCGCGGCAGGGCGGTCCTGATGTTCTCTCGCAGCTCGCTCGAGGGAAAGGGAACAGGACTCGGTCATGTTGTCGTCCACGCTGCCTCCAGGTGGGCGCGCACGTGTGTCCGGACCGCGCCCATGTGGAACCGGAAGGCGCCTGCGTGACACAGGAATGCAGGCTGTCTCCCTGCAGGGGTTGAAAGATCTTGTACTGATGACCAGAACGCGGAACCTCTGTCGAAGGCGCAGCTCTCGGGCAATTGTTCAACCCCAACGTGACTGAAGAGGGCAACAGTGATCTTGCACTTCGTCGTCTGATGACCGGAACGAATACGTGGGGACGCTATTATCGTCGCTGCACCCGATGACCTGTTCGAACACGTGGGGACGCTATTATCGTCGCTGCACCCGATGACCTGTTCGAACACGAGGGGACGCTATTATCTTCGCTGCACCCGATGACCTGTCCGAACACGTGGGGACGCTATTATCGTCGCTGCACCCGATGGCCTGTTCGAACACGTGGGGACGCTATTATCGTCGCTGCACCCGATGACTGTTCGAACACGTGGGGACGCTATTATCGTCGCTGCACCCGATGGCCTGTTCGAACACGTGGCGACGCTATTATCGTCGCTGCACCCGATGGCCTGTTCGAACACGTGGGGACGCTATTATCGTCGCTGCACCCGATGACCTGTTCGAACACGTGGGGACGCTATTATCGTCGCTGCACCCGATGACTGTTCGAACACGTGGGGACGCTATTATCGTCGCTGCACCCGATGGCCTGTTTGAACACGTGGGGACGCTATTATCTTCGCTGCACCCGATGACCTGTTCGAACACGTGGGGACGCTATTATCGTCGCTGCACCCGATGGCCTGTTCGAACACGTGGGGACGCTATTATCGTCGCTGCACCCGATGACCTGTTTGAACACGTGGGGACGCTATTATCGTCGCTGCACCCGATGGCCTGTTCGAACACGTGGGGACGCTATTATCGTCGCTGCACCCGATGACCTGTTTGAACACGTGGGGACGCTATTATCTTCGCTGCACCCGATGACCTGTTCGAACACGTGGGGACGCTATTATCGTCGCTGCACCCGATGACCTGTTTGAACACGTGGGGACGCTATTATCGTCGCTGCACCCGATGGCCTGTTCGAACACGTGGGGACGCTATTATCGTCGCTGCACCCGATGGCCTGTTCGAACACGTGGGGACGCTATTATCGTCGCTGCACCCGATGGCCTGTTCGAACACGTGGGGACGCTATTATCGTCGCTGCACCCGATGGCCTGTTCGAACACGTGGGGACGCTATTGTCGCTGCACCCGATGACCTGTTCGAACACGTGGGGACGCTATTATCGTCGCTGCACCCGATGGCCTGTTCGAACACGTGGGGACGCTATTATCGTCGCTGCACCCGATGGCCTGTTCGAACACGTGGGGACGCTATTATCGTCGCTGCACCCGATGGCCTGTTCGAACACGTGGGGACGCTATTATCGTCGCTGCACCCGATGACCTGTTTGAACACGTGGGGACGCTATTATCGTCGCTGCACCCGATGGCCTGTTCGAACACGTGGGGACGCTATTATCGTCGCTGCACCCGATGACCTGTTTGAACACGTGGGGACGCTATTATCGTCGCTGCACCCGATGGCCTGTTCGAACACGTGGGGACGCTATTATCGTCGCTGCACCCGATGACCTGTTTGAACACGTGGGGACGCTATTATCGTCGCTGCACCCGATGGCCTGTTCGAACACGTGGGGACGCTATTATCGTCGCTGCACCCGATGACCTGTTTGAACACGTGGGGACGCTATTATCGTCGCTGCACCCGATGACCTGTTTGAACACGTGGGGACGCTATTATCGTCGCTGCACCCGATGGCCTGTTCGAACACGTGGGGACGCTACTATCGTCGCTGCACCCGATGGCCTGTTCGAACACGTGGGGACGCTATTATCGTCGCTGCACCCGATGACCTGTTTGAACACGTGGGGACGCTATTATCGTCGCTGCACCCGATGGCCTGTTCGAACACGTGGGGACGCTATTATCGTCGCTGCACCCGATGACCTGTTTGAACACGTGGGGACGCTATTATCGTCGCTGCACCCGATGACCTGTTTGAACACGTGGGGACGCTATTATCGTCGCTGCACCCGATGGCCTGTTCGAACACGTGGGGACGCTATTATCGTCGCTGCACCCGATGGCCTGTTCGAACACGTGGGGACGCTATTATCGTCGCTGCACCCGATGACCTGTTTGAACACGTGGGGACGCTATTATCGTCGCTGCACCCGATGGCCTGTTCGAACACGTGGGGACGCTATTATCGTCGCTGCATCCGATGGCCTGTTCGAACACGTGGGGACGCTATTATCGTCGCTGCACCCGATGACCTGTTCGAACACGTGGGGACGCTATTATCGTCGCTGCATCCGATGGCCTGTTCGAACACGTGGGGACGCTATTATCGTCGCTGCACCCGATGGCCTGTTCGAACACGTGGGGACGCTATTATCGTCGCTGCATCCGATGGCCTGTTCGAACACGTGGGGACGCTATTATCGTCGCTGCACCCGATGGCCTGTTCGAACACGTGGGGACGCTATTATCGTCGCTGCACCCGATGGCCTGTTCGAACACGTGGGGACGCTATTATCGTCGCTGCACCCGATGACCTGTTTGAACACGTGGGGACGCTATTATCGTCGCTGCACCCGATGGCCTGTTCGAACACGTGGGGACGCTATTATCGTCACTGCACCCGATGACCTGTTTGAACACGTGGGAACGCTATTATCGTCGCTGCACCCGATGGCCTGTTCGAACACGTGGGGACGCTATTATCGTCGCTGCACCCGATGTTCCTGCAGCCACGTTTCTTCGCGGTGGTTTTCAGGGAATCCTCCTCATGTGCAACTTCGCCGAACTCAACAGCAGGAAGGGAGCGCGAGCACAACAGTATGTACACCAAAGGATATAATAATTAACAGCTCGGTCACTTCGGGCCATCACAGCCACCGCGATCTGACATTTTTGCGAAGAACTTATTATTTAATAATGAAAGCACAATTATTTACACTGTGAGGTCACTGTCGTTTGCCATTGTTTGCGGGCTTGTTCGAACAAGAATGCTCTTGATCAGTATAAAATCCGCACGCCGCGATGTGGCATTACTCATCCAGCGAAAAAGTGTAGGTGGCCACCGTGGCGCCGTGTATGTGGCCTCCGGAAATACGACGCAAACATGGGATACGTATCCCTGGAACTGCTTTAGCAATTGGTAAAACAAAATTACCGGAGGCACTTAAGGAACTTACGTGCGAATAATGCAAAAGCATTCGAATTATATTCTGACTTCATTCCAATTCAATTCGAAATATGTAGTTATATTCCAATTCTATTCCAATTCTATTCCATACCTTTGTAGTTGATCTAGTTGTAAGTACTAGTACTGACTTTTACTGTTTAACATTTCATAATTTCCCGCCTTTGATGGCGTCACACCGCCACTTTTTGGGCCACGCCAGGTTTTCGTGTCGATGAGCCATCTAATGTTTTCGCAATAATAGTAAAGGAGCAACTTTGCTGTTACCGTCAGCGAATGTGGTGTCGAAATGGTAAAACGCCTGCATACCCAGCGTATGGTGCACGTTGAAGAGTCCCAGATGGCTGAAATACTAATCAGTAGCTGTCACTACGGCGTGCCTCACGTAGCACACAGTGCTTGCATTGTCACGTATGAACTAGGCATGCGCAAATATTCCGAAGTTTCGCAAATGAATCGAGTGTTCTGTATTTCACATTCATATATGATTCGAAAGCACAGTGCACTATGATTTCGAATATTTGAAAGGACTCGAGTATCCATTCACAACCAATAATTTATTTGTCCGCAGCCAAGCCTTACCAAGCTTCAGCGACACGGCAACATGGCGGTTATGTGAAGCGTCCTGTCGGCCACGGTGGTGTGTGGACAGTGACTGGGCGTCGTGTTTAGTAGCACTTGGCCAACTTAAGTGATGTAGAACAGGCAGGCTTAAGCTGAGATGTTAACGATTGGCGCAGTGCACGAGGCCGCGCTATTGCTGGCCTAGCGTAGGAAGCTGTTGCAGTCACCTGTCATCGAACTTCCCATTCGCGCGTTGTAGATGTGCTGGCGGTGAATCAGTGGCATGGACGTATTTGTGAAAGATAGATAAAAGGGCAATGTCACGACGAATTTGCAACGGATGGAGTGAAATTTCGATCTTTAGTTGGGATACACTGGAATTATAATTGCAATTTTGCGAAATGAAACGACAAGCCCTATTCTGGACAGCTTCCAACTTCTCTATTAGACATTTCTGATGAGGTGACCAGATGGATGAAGCGTACTCTAGCTGCGGTCTGACAATAGTGGTGCAGGCTTGTTTACGCACGTGAGGGGTAGTGCATTTCAGGTTCCGGCGAAGGAAACCTAGTGACCGGGAAGCATTAGCGAAAGTGGTGGTTATGTATTCAGCCCAAGAGAGGTTTGGTGAAAGATGGACGCCTAGATACTTATACTGCGTAGTCCGAGCCAATGTATCGTTATTGATGTGGTAGGGAAAATGCGAATTGACTGATTTTTGGCTAAAAGAACTTATCTGAACTTAGAAATGTTTAAAATCATTAGCCACGTTTTACACCAGTCGTTAATGAAATCGAGATCACTTTAAAGTGCAAGGTGGTCATTAGTACTTTTTATTGGTCGATAAATAATGCAGTCATCAGCAAATATGCGCATCCAAGATTAGATTTTACTGGCAGATCATTAATGTAAATTAAGAAGAGTAATGGACTGAGGACGCTTCCTTGCGGCGCGCCCGATGTAACGTCGGAGGGAGGAGAGGAATAATTATTAACAACGGTGAACTGATGTCGATTAGAAAGAAAATTACGGACCCATGACAGAGTTAAAGAATCTAATTTGAGCTCAGAAAGTTTAGGTATTAGTCGGCAATGTGCTACCCGATCAAAATGCTTTGGCAAAGTTCAAAAAGTTACAATCAGTTTGTAAGTTACTGTTCATGTTGAAGTGTAGGTCGGTAGGAAACTCAAATAACTGCGTCTCACAGGAAAAGCCTTTTCTGAAACCATGCTGCTTAGAGAAAAAAAACGATTAGATTCCGGGTGATTGTAAATGTGTGATGCGAAAATGTGTTCAAGCATCTTGCAACAGATGCAGGTAAGTGAGATGGGCCGGTAGTTTTCGTGCGAGTGTTGGTTGCCACTTTTGAAAACCGGTACAACCTTTCCTATTTTCCAATCAGTGGAGAGCTCACCTTTAGATATTGACTGCTTAAAGATATGAAGTAAGATGATGCTGGAGACAAAAATGGTATTTTTTAGTGTTTTTGAATTAATTTTATCGACACCAGAGGAAGAGGATACTTTAAGGTTATTTATCAGGTGCACTATGCCATCAAGTGTAATGTCAACTGGTGTCGTGTAAGGGTAGCCAAAATCTGGTACATACTGGATGTGAGAATTATCTTCTTCGGTGAAAACAGATGCGAAAAACGAGTTAAATGTTTTAGGGCAGTCAGCATCGGACAAGGGGTAGTTGTTAACGTCATGTATTGAGATATCATTACTGATGCTATTCTGACGTATTGTTTTCCAGAACTTGCTTGGATTATTCTTAAGTGGCGCAGGAAGGTCTTGTGAAAATATTTATTTTTGTATGACAAAGGGCGGAATAATATAGGTTTAGGTAGGTTTTATATTTACCCCACGCGCATGGCGTACATTTCTGCTTTGCATTTTTGTACAATCGCTTTTTCTTATTTCTCATGCGTTGATGCTTTCTTCTAAACCAGGGATTAGATTTGTGATTTGATAGCGTGATACGTGGAACATGTTTGCCTACAAGTTCTGCGAGCTTACCTCTAAAAAGAATCCAGTTATCTTCCACTGACCTGTCTTGAAAAGAGGGCATCAGGATATTATCAGAAAACACTTGACGTTCATCATTTATTCGATTGTAATCTCCTCTGTTATAGCCGCGAATCTTTTTCCTCGTGATGCCAGTGAACTAAAGTGGAATGTTAATTGTCAGTTAAAGTAAATTATGGTCACTCAAACCATCCAAGTAATTTATGTCACACACTGTGTCAGGGGCTGTTGTGAAGATAAGGTATAATGTATTGGATGGAGGCGAAATGCTAGAGGCCCGCGTGCTGTCCGATGTCAGTGGTCGATATTACCGGAGCCCTCCACTAAGGCGTCCCTCATAGCCTGAGTCGCTTTGGGACGTTACCGCATAAACCCAAACCCAATTATAAACTGCTATTTCGTTCCGAGACTGTGGAGCATCGCTCTGTTTTTCAGTGTATTCATTTTTGGGCCCGCTATTCTGCTCTGCTTGTCTAAGTTTTTGATCATGCTTTGCAATTCATCCCCTGAGTGAATTAGTAAGGCAATGTCATCAGTGAATTACTGATCACTCAGGTGTTCTTCATTAACTTATATCCCCCATCTCTTCCCGATCCAGGTCTCTGAATGCCTACTGTAAATAGGCGGTGAATAGCATTGGCGATTTCGTGTCTCCCTGCCTGACACCATTCCTAAGTGGAATTATATTGCTGACTTCATGAATTACTGCCATGTTACTGATCCGAACCATACCGTTAGCGTTAAGGCTTGCTAGTGAATTCTTCGACTAAGTTCAATGCTCCAACATGCGAAAATAAAAACGGTGTTATGAATAAATGCACCTGATGTTCAATATTTAATATATAATTAAATATCCGAAGCTAACTATTCCTGTCCGATTCATATGCGATTCGTATTCGGAAAATTGTTCGACCGTTAGGCCACCGAATTACGGTTAGTCAATATGTTTAGGGGAATCCCCCTAGGTGGAGCAAATTTGTAATAAGGAAGTAAGTACTCATTGGCATCCACCCGAACGCAGCCATACGGCTACAAAGAAAAGCTATGCAGCTTTCTCAGAAACTTTGCAGTTAAAGAAAACCCGTTCGGCTGCGATCGGGTGGATGCCAGTGAGTAATTGCCCCCTTATTACGAATTACGGTTACCGCTGCCCATAACCAGAAAACCGGCTGCGCGTGCCCCGCCATGCATCGAAAAAGTACGGCAGGGCGTAAGCAGAGTAAAGAGAGAAACATAGCAGAAAGAGAGAAACATAAGAGAGAAACATAAGAAAGAAAACACAGGGAGGTTATTGGCGAAATGAGTTTTATCTGCTTTTGGCATGTCGCATTATGTGCAATGGCGCAGTACGGTATACGGAGGGAAGCACGGCGCGATTGCGCCAATTGGAAACAATAAATAACACAAAAGGCAGCGACCAATAACGCGAAATGTATTGACATCTACGCGAAATCGGTTATGTTTTGTAGAAGTTTAACAGCAAAGTTTGTACGCTGAAAATATAGCGCTATGCACCGCAGCACCGCACTCTATGTGAGGAGTAAGGAACGAACCACCGCCAACGGGTGCAGTCAGTAGCTGCCGCGACGCTGGCAGTGCGCGAGTAATTTGTCCATGGCTACGCGGCACACAGACGTGGCTGGTTATTTCGTTCCGCAGCGAATACAAAACAATACTAAAAACTAAAAAAGAAAGGATACGAGCCGGACCCAGAATTCGGCGTGGAAGTTGGTGATCGTACTACTGCATCCAAGCCGCTTTTTCTTTTTTGTTTACACTGCATGGAAAAACTACAAGCCCCACTGAACCGACTCATGCCTTGCATAACTACGTCGCATTATGCGATGCCGCCATACACCCCCCCCCCCCCCCCACACACACACACACACTCTCAGCCGCCCGCCCGCACATTTACATTCCAGGAGAGAAGCCCATGCGTCAGTAAAGCTAGGGTAAGCAGTCAGTAGGTTGTTGCTGCGCCAAAGCCCACTGCTCTCGGTAGAGAAACTTCGCGAATGCGGTGGCTGCACATGTCGGTCCATCATCAGGCTCTCCCTCCACCAAAGCAGCAAGCAGCTAGACAAATCAAATTTTCATCCATGTAGCAACTGCTCTCGATATCATTAAGGCTTTCAGCCCCTGAAAGTACCATTAGCGGTACCTTTAACCCACTCTTTGCAATAATAATCTTGTTTCTAGGACATTTATTTGAAGCCCTCTCGTTTGACATCCCGGTGCTATAAAAGTTCTGCTGAGCAGCAGTGCCAGCGTATATTGTCGGAGTGCGCATGTACTTGCTCTGGAAATTCGTAAATGCGTACCCACAGCGACACGCGAAAGTGCACAGAGTTGCGAGCAGTCAAACTACGTCGCTCGGCTGAGCCGGTCTCAGAGTCTTTGTGGAAGAAGAGCTTGGTCCCCTAAGCTTGAGAAGCCGTCGTGCGACGCTTGGCATCGGCATCCTTTTTAACGGACATACCTGACATTTCACGGACATGTAGCAGCTTCGATCTGATTTCTGGCCATGAACTGTGGGAAAATGATACGATACAACTGTGGCTGTTCCGCTCGAGCGCATATGAGCCAACTCTCCCAAGACTCAAGCTTAATCGCGGAATGTCGACTGCACGCCTCAGCTTCCTCAACTTCATGACGACAGAGTCATGATTTAAGAAAGGAGCGCCGACCAAAGGTTGTTGTTAATACGAATACGTTTAATACATGAATATTCTACCCGACCAGACGAGTTTTCGTCAAACGTTAGACTTCATGACGACAGAGACGGCGCTGCTGTCCACCGCATGCTTGTCATGATGTCGCGGTCAGTACCCTTGCACAGCGTAGTGTCACATTGCAGGGGGATGGCAGGCGCAAGGGGATTAACCGCGGCGTCATGACATCCGTCGATGCCATTGGCTGACGGGCTTTTTTTAGTGAGAAAGCACAACGTAACACAGTTCCAACCAATAATCGCGTGTGAAGCTTGACCTTGAGGGTTACCTTGCCCAACCTGGAGAAATAAAATAAATATTGCCGTGACTGGGTTTCGAACCCGCGGCGGCGCGAACAGATCAGCCTCGCTGGCCACTGCACGAGAGCACTATGCTATCGCCGCAGCCTAACACATCTCGTGATAAACTAAAAAGAAGCTAAACTCAAAGCAAAGCCATCCGTGAGCCAACCAGGCTAAACGCATGTTTTCGCACGTCTACTAGGTTTAACCCCGTTAAACTGTGAAAACCCTACCACTTTTTGAGGGACATTTGCCGCTGTGTTCTTTCTTGAGTTGTATTCACGGGGGATGGTCGCGTAGCCCGGTGGCGAGTGTCCCATAAACAGCTCTCGCTGTTAATATAAGGACACCACTCTCTTCGCCACAAACCGCAATTATGGCTACGTAGGGACCGCAAGTCTCGCTGTGTCTCGTGCTGCGGGAACCTTGTTAAGGAATTGGAAGCTTGCTACCTATCCGTCGCGTCGATAAGACTCAAATGCTATATTGTTTGTGAATGTCACTTCAAGAAACACTTTATCGAAGGGCGCAGCACACCTCACATAGAAGACAGCGTTGTTTTCCTTTTAAGGTCATGTGCCTGCGTCTGACGATTGAGAACATGCCTCCTATACTTCCCGATGCGCCCGCTTACCTTTCAAAGAAGCTGTCAGGTGAAATGAAGTCTACAGGATAGCGTCCTTTCAAGGCTACCATGAACTACACCTATGTCCGGCATGAATCGGCGTCAGGTGAACAACTTACCCCAAGCTCCGACGAAGGAATACCTGCACGTTCAACCGAAAGGTGGCTTGCTCCTGCGGTTAAATACCGCTCCATTTAGGACTCTTTGACTCATGCATTCTTTACTGGCTTAGAGAGCAGACCTTGTCCCAATGAAGGTTGTGGTTCTGGCGGTGTGCGTCTCAAAATTCGGGCTACTGCGTCTTCCCAATGTTATCTTATTTGATTTTGGGAACACGGGACGAAGTTGGCGAACCTTTGGCTTACGTGCACTTTACAGACATGTCAAGGCACCATATTAATGCAGTGAGTGACTCAGAACTAGAAGATTGCGTGCTCATGTAAAGAATAAAAGATTTGCCAGCAAAGAAACAGACGCAACTGACGCCCTTTTTCATGGAATTATGCAGAAGAGCTCCGGGGACCTTGAGTATGCTAACGCGAGGGAATTCTCGAGTGCTTGATGGTGCACATAAACTGTTAGAGGCTGAATGAGCCCCTGCGCCAGGAAAAGATTATGCGGCTGCCTGTTCGGACGTGCCTTTAAAGCTACGTGAGAGTATTTTGAAGCCGGTGTCTTGAAGGAAAAATGCGGAGACGATGCAGCAACGTCACGATGGCATAGTATAGTAAGCAAATTCAAGCTTCATGAGGAAGTGACATCAGTCAGAATGGGCAATTGAATGGTTTGGTGGACATGGTGAATTTTCCTCCAACTCAGAATAAGCGGGCCAGATCCTAGTTGTTCGTTTCTAACCTTTCTCTGAAAACTGGCGTCAAATGCTCGGTGCTTTTGTGCCCCATGGAAATATGACTGTTGCCCTTAATGCCCTACTATTAAGCTGGCGCCGCTGAAAGCTACTGTCCCCCTATGACCGTACTGATGGCCCGTGTACCTGGTCCCTCCAATATTAATGTGAACAAAGTTTGGGCATTTAATTAATCATTGCTCTAAGAACTTGTCTGACAAGAGCACTTTTTCCTGTTTTCTAACAAGTTTTCCTCTTGGCGTGTAATGTCCAAAGGTCGTTTTCAACTTTATTACAGAAATCATTACGGATTCTTCTTGCGCTAACTTCTTGTTGCCTTTCATAACAGAGGGACCTTAAAAACTGGCCAGTTTTTTAACAGAACGTTGAAGAAAGTTTGCCAGGGGGCATCTGATAAAGTGAAGCAGTGAAATGGGCGAGAATTGGCACTGAGTATCTGCCGTTTTTAACCTAATGAGATGAATTCAGCGCAAAAATCTGACGAGGGACACAAGAAGACACGTGTGACATTTGACATTCATTTGTGTCCTCCCTCTGGTTTTTGCTCTGAATGCATCTCATCAAGCAGCAACAACTAGCCCGGCAGCACATTATCTCGAGCCGTTTTTATAAAAAACCTGTTTCATCGTTCTCCTTGCTCAAATGGCGCGCTGTACGACTATCATTTCGACGCCGGCGTGATAGTGTTGAAAAATTGGCCGGCTCTACATGAGAAATTTAAATGTGCTATACTTTTATGATACTTGGAACAGCCTCATGACGTCGCTGCGGATACACATGTGCTCGCAGCTTCAGTGCGATGTAACTCAGGAGAAAAAGCTTACTGCTGGCCCCCTTCCTTTTTTTTTTTTGCAGCTGTAGTCTTCGCCCGTTATCTTGTGCAGGCAGCGTGTAAGACCCAGCTCACAAACCGCACCACCATGCTTTACTCCATTAGAGACCTTCTCTTTATAGTTAAGGGCGAAAGCTTGGCACGGGATAAGAAATTACCGGGTAGCCATCAAAGATGGAGCCAATTTTGGCGCTTTATAGCTGGTCGCTTCACCCTGCCTCTCTGAGATGATACTAGTAATGAGGCGGTGAAGGGTCATTACACGCCAAACGCCCCAGACGTTGCGTTGCGCTCGACCACCTCCAAGTTGTTCAAACAGTTCACGGAAACTTATCTCAATGTGCGCAATCGAAGCCTGAAAAGTTTTTGCCCTAAAAAAAATTATTCGTGAGGTGGCGCAGTCTGAACATTTAGAAAAGGCGAGAAATCAGGCACTGCTCAATAATTAATAAACAATTCAAATTTTTAGAAAACCCTCCACAATTTTTTAAGTGAAATTTGCACAGATTCTGGCTTTCGATATAATTCGGAGCATGTAGC
>JARKHS020033227.1:0-105515 GCA_030143305.2 Amblyomma americanum | reverse complement strand
GTTTCATCGCAAGCTTTAATCGTGCTATCGCAGCCGTCGTTACAGACGACGTCCGGGTGGTCGACCGCAGATAAGTTATTGTTTATGTAGGTGAAGGAAACTTAACGGGGAGCACGGAACATGGAAGATGCCTGCAAACACTCTGCTTGATGAGATCCGCTAGTCTCTGATTGCACCACTGACGACCTTCATGGTAACCCATTCCTACCGCATATAACCACAGGGCAAGAACCTCGGCCCGTGGCGCAAACATTCCATTAAGCAGTTCTCGTTACTGCTAGCTCGAGTAGCGCATCCCACCCGGGCGATAAGTGCCATTTATGCTCTCCTTTTTTCTGTTTTGGTTCCTCGTTTTCTTGCCAATGCATTTGCATTCTCCTGAACAATAGCTAGTAACGCCTTTTGTGTTCTGCTGCGCCCTTGCCTCTGTTTGAACAGTTGGACAGTCTTTTGTGAACGTCACACGCGCGCCTGCTTGATGGCGAACAGCATGAGCACCAATTTTTCGGCAGCGCACAATAGCGGTAAAGGGGCGCTGTTCTACAACGCCATACACGCTGCTGTCTAAGCTAAGAGCCGTCATATGAACTCGGCTTCGTTAACAAAATGTTTACGATCTCGCACAACGGTCACAGCCCACTTTTCTTGTTTTCGCTTCCCGTTGCTTCCCAGCTGGCTGCGGTTTAAATGACGAAGGTGTGTCGTGGTTTCAAAGCAATACTCCTTAGAAATGTGCGATCCACTCTATCTGCATTAAAAGTCTGCCATCTGCTGTGCAAAACGAGAGCTTTCTCATCAATGTCGCTACATTTCCTGAAAGATGGCGCTGGGGTAGCAAATATCTCAACTCTCTCAAAAAGATTTCAACTCTGCAGCGCAGTTTTTTGAAAGGGCGATCCGTGGAAATGAATTTTTGCTCTTCCTCGGATAGAGTGAGCCTCACGCGTTTAAGTTTGTTGTTGTCGTTGTTGTTGTTGTGAATACTCATGAATACTTTCATTGCTCATCCTCTGCACAAATACGAGCAATCAACTTCACGTTCAAATAATAATAATAATAATAATAATAATAATAATAATAATAATAATAATAATAATAATAATAATAATAATAATAATAATAATAATAGCGCCGACTCTGAATTGCCCGCGACAAACGTGTGAATGCCGACGGGGTCCAGTAGATGAACGGCGTAAACATCGCCATATCTGGGCCGTTTTGGTGCGCGTTACTGTCTGATAAACATTGATGCCATGTAAAGGCATACAGTGAGGTTGAAAGTAGTGCAGGCTTGATGTTGATAGATTTTTATGGCGCAAGAGCGTTTACGGCCAAAGACCGCCATGACACAAGGTATTTGCCATTTCTCAAGGTGGGGTCAAAGATCCATTTCCCAAGCATTTCAGCATAAATAAGCCGAGCACCAGGCAGGGGAAAGCTTGTACGCTTTGTATCACCAGTGGGTACCCGGCGGCACTTTGGATCGAACCCCGCGCCTCCCGCATGCGAGGCGGATGCTCAACCACTTGGCTACTGCTGCGGTGGTAGTGCATGCTTAACATGTTGGAGGTACCATTAGCATATGTTACTTGCTATACTAGAACGGCCCACTTTTTTAAATTATAATCCTTCTAGAAGGATACTACATAGAAGTGTTTATTCTCTTAATTGCAGCAGTGACAGAATTTGTTCTGCGACATCTAGTTCTTTCCTTTCATTTCGCGGTCTCATGCACTTGGCACTTGTCCGATCCGCAATACACCGAAAGAAACCAACTAGCAAAAAGAAGAATCGTGGATAGCAATCCTTACCCGCCGTGGTGGCTCAGTGGTTAGGGCGCTCGACTACTGATCCGGAGTTCCCGGGTTCGAACCCGACCGCGGCGGCTGCGTTTTTATGGAGGAAAAACGCTAAGGCGCCCGTGTGCTGTGCGATGTCAGTGCACGTTAAAGATCACCAGGTGGTCGAAATTATTCCGGAGCCCTCCACTACGGCACCTCTCTCTTCCGTTATTCTATCACTCCCTCCTTTATCCCTTCCCTTACGGCGCGGTTCAGGTGCACAACGATATATGAGACAGATACTGCGCCATTTACTTTCCCTAAAAACCAATTATTATTATTATTATAGCAATCCACGCTTAACAACGCTAACCAGGTTATGACAATCAGCAAATACCAGAGTGTCATTCGCTGAATCAGCCTCTCGAGGAACTACCGTGCATTTTTTTACGGCAAACAGGAATTCCGCCGTAACTTTCGTACGTCGGTACGCATCCGTTGCTAAAGCACGAAGGTCTTCTTTGGTTTAGCGTGCACGGCTCCACGGAGTGATATTGCGCATGCTTTCCCTTCCCCTCAGCCTTTAAACCGCACTGTGACGCATGCAGGTTAGAAGGACTCATCATACATTTCATGCTCGGCAAGTTCTGGCATCCAAAAGTTATGTAGGGATGCATTAACCCTTTTATACACTTAACAACAATCCTATAGGTTTCTCAATATTACCAAGATACAAGGCTTGTGCACCGCAATTTATTCACCATGGAGAGGCGCAGGGGTGCCGGGAATATAAGGTTTCGAGTTTGGTTTTGTAATTGTTGGGCACAAAACGTGGATTCGGGAAAACCTCAAGAAAATGCGAATATAAAAGCCGAACGCCTAGGTCACGTTTACCGAAGTGCAAAGCGCATACTTGTCGAAAGTTATGCTCCTTACGGGGGGGGGGGGGGGGAGGGGGGGGGCAGTATTATATTGAGCGAGGCAATGGAGTCTTCTCTGCTGAACTCTGTTACATGCCTCAGTAGACATGTAAGACTACTTTCAGGGACGATTATACCTTACGTTCTTCTGGAGAAAAAACACATGGCACATGCCAGCACTGTTACTCTGTGCTTGCAGGTCTGGTGAAGGCTGGACTCATTTATCAAGCTTGTTTTTTACTTTTTCGAAATACGGTTGAAGATGTGTAGGTGAAATCCGTTGTCTTCCGAGCGGTGCAGAGTGATCGAGAAAGTAGATAACGGTTTGTCATCCACATTGGGCCAGCGAAATGGAAGAAATGTTTTACGGAACCGCTTAATTGCAATAAGAAAAGTTTAGACGCCACCCTCAGTGCGACGAAGGAGCGGTAAATTGGATTAGGTGTATACTCAGGTGGGGAGGACCTGGAAACGCGCATGTTATTCCGCCGGAAGAAGCAGTCGAGGATTGCGACCGCGCCAGAGTATACAGTAAACACGCGTACACTAGCTGTAATGGTAAGAGAGTTTATAAATCATTTTTATATAATCGGTATGTTGGCGGTAATTCTCTTCTCGCTTTTTCTGCGCGTTTGGTAGCATTAAAAGTGTGATAAAAATAGCTTTCGTGGGCTGCACGTAGTACATCAGATGCAATATAGAAAAGAATAATTATACGTTAAAACAATGGCTTGCTTATTGCAGGAGAATAGCTCTTTAGCGTAAGACGCATTGGTTTGATTTTTTTAATGTGTGGTTTTAGCGAAGCTGTACCCCGAATATAATTTTGGCCACCAGGAACGGGATATAAAACCTTTTAGAATGTGTCATAACATTATCTGCTAGGCCTCAAGCGCCATTTCAGCTTGTCCGCCTCCTCCAACAAACGCGTTAATCAAGGAAGCCGGACGTCTGGTGACGCACCTCCTGCCTCTGATATTAATTGGCCGCCACAACCGAAGTCTTGCATATCAACTGAATCATAGACTTAGCCCAACCCCCGACGTTGAACGCGTACGACCGACCCAGACAAAAGCCATAATCCCGACCGTGGCCAAGATCTCCAAGTTTTTGCGATGCTCACATTTTTAATGAATGTCCTCCGCGCTCTGCTTCCTAGACTGCACACGCAGCAGCACACAACGCGCTTCAAGCACTGGATGCACTACATCTTGTTCTTGCGGCTCAACTCAACTGCAGCCATCAGCCAAGAACCTCCACATGAATGAACACTGGAGTACCAATGTAGACCCCACTGTTTTGCAGCTGCGTGGCCGCGACTACCTTGAAGGATAGAGTGCACTCCTAGATCCTTGCCTCGTTCCCTTTTCAGTCCGCTTATTTATATTTCCCAGTGCAGGGTAGCCAACCAGAACAGCCTTTTGGTTAACATCCCTGCCTTCCCTTTTCCTTTTTATCTCTCTATGTGTCTGCCACAATTAGCGGCTTTCGTAATAGTTACCACAGAAATGCTTAACTAGTATTAGTGGTTTACTCGAAGTAATAAAACCGCGAAGATTTTTGCTGTCCCCGCATCTGGTATCGCTACTGGAAACACCTGAGCAGGGACAGCGGATATACAAAAATGCATAAAGATGCTAGAGTGCTTAATCTCCGAATAATGTACTACTTGTGGTTTATTGTTAAAATAAGAATAAAAAGGAATAAACAGATTTTTGCTAGCTTCGGCATCTGCCATTACTACGGACGCACCTGAGCAGTGGCAGCGGAAATAAAACATAGGAGGCAGGCTGAAGAAATGAAATCAAAGAGGTGAGGGGACAAGTAGAAATGATAGGGGAGAGGCACTATATAGAAATATTTTATGCACACTATAATATATATAGAGGTCGGGTGCGTGTGAATTCAGTCATAAAAAAAGCAAAACACACGCGCACAACAGCATGTACACTGTAGCTGAAAGAAGACCCAACTGAGATTTTTCGGAAGCTAAGATTTAAGTATAGCTGTCGCACGGCCACTTTCGGTTCCCTTGAAGTCGGGTAATTTATCGTTGTCAAAACTGCAACTAAACAGGAAGGACAACGTAGTAGGGACTACACAACAACTCCCTTTGAAACAAACATCTGGCTTTCACGTTCACTCTTGCACTTTTCCACCCGGGTCCGTGTTGCGCTGTTCCGACCGCTATAAAAAAACTTCCCATCCCTGACATTTATCTTGAGATAAGTTTACAAAACAATTGCTGGTCAGATAATGCACCCTTATTTACTGAGTGTAAAGCATTAGTTTTCCAAAGCTTAAGAAGATGAGGCTCGCCGCAGAGAAATTCGTCGAAAAGCGTGCCTCAATGCGTATCTGTTTGGAATGCTTGACCACCCTGGTGATCTAAAGTGCCTGCTTGAAAACCGCATGAACCGTGTGTTGTGACCTCTCCAGATACACGTGAAGCCAAGGATTAGAAAATTCTAAAAACACCCATGAGACCACTAATCGATGCTCAAGTATATTGTTCAGAACAGCTGCTTACTGTTAAGTGCGTGGCGACAAAAGAAATTAAGGAAAGAACACCGAGTGTTTAAGGTGTATGTAGGCAACACTTTATTTGTATCACAAAATGATCACTTTAACAGCAGATATGTCGCCGGTTTGTTTCTAGTATATGGCAAAAAGGAGACGAAAAATTTGCACACCTACTCTTACCGGCAAAGCGCATTATTATTCAAAAGCTGTTACAGGATTAGTGTAGCCAATTATTACTGCATTTGCAAGCGACTTCTGCATCGTCAGCCGCAAGCGTAATCCTCGGCATGCCAGTATGAATCGGCGAAATGTGACTTGGCCACAAATCGCCATCCACCCTCTCTCAATCTTGCCTTCTGCTCTTCGATCTTAACTTCTTCACTAACAATTTCCTACTCTCAACTTTTTGCCTACCAACAGAGCAGCTAGTAGCCAAAGAATTGAATTTAGATGAAAACTATAAAAAATTACCTAATTATATTATATGCACTCAATACGCATAGTAATAAAATCCTTACGGCTGGCGCTGTGATTCCATGGCAGAAGGCATGACCAACCAACTGAAACAGCTTTCGCTCTTAAAGAATAAAAATGTAAGAAAATGAGAAAACGGAATGATTGTGATATATTAGACAATGCAAAGACGTAGCACAGCTATTTAAAGGAACAAAGAAATAACATTCAGTACAAAATCAAGATCATTCTAGGCCTATGAATCAGGCACGTCCCTCAAGCACAGGAAATGCCGTATGCGACGTAGACAAAGATCGGGCAAGTCATCCAGTTGCATCTTCCCGTCATCTATGGCGCTGCTCTCTATGCCGTCACGCACTACGCCGGCGAGGCGCAAGAAGTCTGCGAACTCTGCCAGTCGGAGCACGCACCGAGCAATCAGATCCTTTGCCTGAGCTTCCTCGACGAACGCCGTCGCCTGAAGCTCATCTACCAAGTTTAGAGAGTTGGACACCTCCTCAAAGGCCTCTGGAATGTGCTTCACACGGGTGCCGGTGATGAAGCGAGCAGCGCGCTTTACCAAGGCTTGGTTCCTGCGCAGGATGTCTTGGTTGGCCAGGCGTTCTGCCATCCACTTATCACCAGAATAGGAACAGCTCAGGCCGTGCAGAGCGTAGTTGTTCGCAAGCTCCGGCTTTGAGAGCTCCGTGAAGAACGCGGCCAAAGATTCGTGGCCGGGAGCGCTTAATGCCAAACTACGCTGGACTCGGCTTCGGTGCCGAAAGCTGGCCAGCGGTGTCATGTCACATGAAGACTACCTGCAGAAGATGGCGGCCATGCTCCTGACGCTCAGATTTCGTCACACGGTTTCGCACATAGCCGGTCCGCACAAATTCTAGCAGCGGTCACAGCACGTAAAGCACGAAATGTTTGATTCTAGTTGACCTCTGCATAACCAGTGCAACCGGCGTTGAGGCTGGCTCTGTTTGGCCCGTAACGCACAAAATCGACTACACTCGTAGCTTGATGTGCTCGTGGTTACAAGAAATGGTTGCTCTGTCCGCCCAGAGCAGTCTGGCGCAGGCCGAAGGGAACGGCGAATGAGGGACAGCTCATCGGACGGGTGCCTCTGTCTGGGTAGTACACCACGCAGCGGCTCTTGACAACCACTCTGTCTTGTAGGCCATATTCAGATAGGGTTCCACAGATATCCTATGTGTGCCGACCGTGGTCACCAAGGATGACCTTATTCAGCGACTTGTTCGCTGTCACTGCTCAACAAGACTTCTCGCACTCCAAGAGGCTAAAGCCCCACATTGAGAATGTCAGTTCAGTGATGGAGGTGTCGTTCTCGAGCAGAACCGAGATCCCGGGCTTTACATGGTCGTTGTTACCGAGGTGGATAATGCAGTACCTTCGGAACTCCTGCCAAGGGAAGCCTTCATCTTCATTGTCGCTGTGGAATTCTCTTTCATGGTGGCTGTAGCTGGAGGTGAAACGGAAGTGCCTGAGTGTCTTGTTGCTATACAGAGGCGACTTTGTTGCTTGCGCGCACTCCAGCTTGATCGTGCGGAGCTCTAGCTTAAATCTGAAGAGCACCTCGTTTGTGCTCAGAGCGTCGCATATAGTCCAGACATCCACTTCTGGAACAAATTTAAGGTATGATATATGCACTGATCTCAAGGGCGTACTTAGCTTCAGGTACATGCGAAGAGCAGTATGCGGGTTGCTGGGGCCGTAGGGTATATAGCTGCCGTTTAGAGTACCTGACGAGAGTGACAGGTGTGTGATGCTCCTGCTTTGGAACAGACCTACCATGAAGGTGCCGGTGGTCCAATGGCGCACATGGACGTTGAAAGCTATGAGTCTCTTCAAGGAAGCAGTTTTCGTGAGCAGAGGCAAAAGATCGGCAAAAAACGCCCATGCAAGTCCACAGACAGGTAGAGCGATTCTTATCGTGTCAAGGAAGCCATAGCCGCTGCTAGGGCGCCAGAGAAAAAGACTCGGTGACTTCAACTTCAACGAGAGCCTCTTCAGCCTCAGCGCGTCGCGAAGTGCGATGCGTATGATTTCTTCATGGCCGGTGAAGAGGTCGTCGTTGATGGTGATTGCCGCAATGCATCGGTGTTTAGACAGCAGATGTTGAAAGAGTGTTGCGGGCTGCTGCCTTTGTTTCATTACGATCAATTGGTTAATGCGTGGCTCCCAACTCGCTGGAACGAGGGTTAGCTGCGAGGCGGCGTCCTCGTCTAGTTCCAGCCCGACGACCCAGAATAAGTTATTCCAAACTAGTAAGCTGGCAACGACATGGCACTGATGACCTTCCTGGCTTGGGCATGGTAGCCGGAGGTCGACTCCTAGACTGGGGTGCCGGCTGCGCGCTCTGGCCATCTCTTCGAGCGGCAATGACGGCACCTCGGGTGCCTCAACGACTTCGGGCACCTCCACGTTTTCGACCACCTCGAGGCCTGAGGAGTTCTGATCGTCGCCGAACAACTCCACGTCAGCGGGAACCTCGACATCGGCGGAAACCTCGACATACATCGGCGGGAATCTCGACATCGGCGGGAATATCGCCATCAGTGGGAACGTCGACATCAGTAGGAACCTCGACATCGATGAGAACCTCGACATCGGCGGGAACCTCGACATCGGCCGGCACCTCTACATCGGCGGGCACCTGCTCGCCTTCGGCTACTTTTTTGCGTTCAGGAACAACAGCCTCCTCGGGAACCTGCAGCTCCGCTGCGACCATTTTGGGCTTCGCAGTCGCCACCTGGTCACCTTTGAAATCGACGCTTGCATCTGCATGCTTCCGCTTAGGCAAGCTGGCAGCAGCGGCTCGGCGTAAACTGCCCTGCAAAAAAAGCATCGCGGGATAAATACAAGGGCTTTGTTTTCCTACTGCTCTTGCCGGGGCTGTTTACATGAGTGTGCAGCATCTTGAATGTATAGGATACATCATGCATTCTTTAGACCAATGCGTCCGCATGGCCGTGATCTCCTCCATGATTATTCAAACGGGCGTGACCCACAACGTTCTCGCTGGAGTGGAGATTTGCCTGGTAAAGACGCTGTCATGATAATCGTGAATATGAGACGAGCTAAGAGCTCTATATATCCGTTTAGCGCCTCCTGCCTCTACCCTGGGGAGGAAAATCAGTGAATGCATTACGAGAATGGAACCGATGATGTCACGGGCAAAACGTTTATCCGTCCAGAGAAGAGACGAAAAATAAAAACTTTGGAGTATGCTTAAGTATCCTTAAAATGCTGTCGCATGGAAGCGTTATTGTGGAAACAAAGGAAGAGAACACAGGACGAACCATACATGAAGTCAAAACATATGAGTGTCGACGTTGTGCAGAGTTGGTAATAAACGTCAAGAGACTGACTATGTACAATGTAGAACAAAGGCCTGTCCGATGCATCTCTAATTAACCCGTACCTCTAAATAATCCAGTCATGTGCCAGCTGCGCCGAGCTTATCCCAGAACACTTCTTTATCTCATCCACCCATCTAACTTTCTGCCACTCCAGAATATTGCTACGCCGGCCTTCTCTTGGCATCCAATCCGTTACCTTTAATGACCCTCGGTTTTCCTGCCTTCGCATTATGAGTCGTGTCTAGGACCATTTCTTGCTCTTAATTTCTTCCTTTTTATAGCGGAAATAAGAAAACTTTACCTTTTCCTCTTTTTAAGCCTGTATTTTCATTTGTTTATTCCTATATTTTTATTTATTATTGCAATGCATCAGGGATCGGTCGAGGGCATATTAGCGCGCGCCTTTCTATCTTTGCTCTCCTATACATTAACTCTCCTACTTTCAGCACGCGGAAGCGAGCGTTGCTTTTCTTGAGCCAGTAGGCAGGACCATGCACTTTCCTTTTCTTTCTTTCTATCAGCAACAGCAGTAGCACCAGCACCGTGGGTAAGTGCTATCACTTCTGAGGCAACAAGAACAACCGCAACAAGCGCTGCCGCGGTGGCTCAGAGGTTATATCGCGGATCCAAAAGTTGCGGGTTCGATCCCAGCCGCGGCGGTCGAATTTCGATGGAGGCAACATTCTAGACGCCAGTATACCGTGTGATGTCAGTGCTCGTTAAAGACTCCAAGGGGTCAAAATTTCCGGAGCTCGTCACTACAGCATCCCTCATAGCCTAAGCCACTTTGGGACGTTAAACCCCCATGAACTATTAACCAAGCCTTCTGTTGCTATAGTCGGAAACAACTTTAGAACGCAGCGGCTTTTCCCCGTCAAACGACCCTTTTTCAGCCAATGGCATCAGCTGATTCTCATGACCTTGCTAGTGTGACAATGCAGGGAGTGGTACATTTAAGGGAACAATCGCTTCCCACTGCGGTTGGGGATAGACCCCCCTCCAGATTGTGGCGCCGCTCCGTGCATTTTCAGGCTAGGAGGGTTGAAAATTGGCCGAGGACATTAACTCCAAAGGGGTCCTTTGAGCGCGGAAAAGACGCTGCGTTCTTGAGTTGTATCCAATTATATTTCTACTTCACTTCCTCTGAGAAGCAGCCACGGTGGCTCAGTGGTTACGGCGCTCGGCTGCTGACCCGAAAGACGCGGGTTCAATCCTGACCGCGGCGGACGAATTTCAATGAAGGCGAAATTCTAGAGGCCCGTGTACTGTTCGATGTCAATGCACGTTAAAGAACTCCAGGTGGTCTAAATTTCCGGAGCCCTTCACTACGGCGTCCATCATAGTCTGAGTTGCTTTGGGGCGTTAAAGCTCAATGAACCGAACTTCCTCTGAGCGCAGAGCTTACGACTCTCGAAGACTGCACATTCGGCAGTCAGCAGCGAGCGATGCGATCTAAAAGAACCGAATCTACAGAAAACCAGTAGTAGTAGGGAGCGAAAGACTCTCGGTATCTTCTAGCGTATTTAGGTAACCGACACTCCACTGTACACATGTACTAGCACATCAAGTCTTTCGAGAAGGGGACCAGTCACCCAGTGCACGTGAGGGTGGGGTTCATTCAGCCGCTACGATCTTAATGTCAATCTGCCTGCCTTCTTATCCAACTGAGAGGGGTAGCACCGCGGGGAAGAGCGGGGGGGGGGGGCGGGGTGCGATGGGCTAAAAACATGATTCCAGTGACCGTGGAAGTCGCCTTGCGTGCCTCGATCTACTTTCGCCTTGTAATGGCCTGTTTATTCTTGAGGGGTGATGACACACTTCCGGGCCGCGTTTGTGCCATGACTTTCTGATGAGGGTGGGATTTCGCTGAGCTAGCCAAATCATTCTCTGGTTGTTGCGCTGAATAATGCGGCATACATATTTCCACGCTCCGCGGCAGGCAGGCGCTGGAGGGCGGACGGGTTAGTTGCTGCCTCTCAAAAGCCAACGCCGCATGCAGGAGGCACAGGGGTCGATCCCCTGTGCCGCCGGGTACTCACCAGTGATAAAATAAATGCAAACTTTCCCCTGCCTGGTGCTGGGCTTCTATAGAGTGATTTATTTTGGAAATGGGTCTTTGACAGCGCCTTGTGCAATGAAAACTATGTAGGCGTCATGGCGCTCATCGGCAGCAGATGCTCTTGCGCCAGAAAAATTCATTATCATCATCATCGGAAGCCAACCCTCCCAAGCCTCCTCATTGGGCGACACAATCGTGTAACCTTGTTCTCTTGTTGGTGCAAAATGTCTTACCTCGTCAAAAATAAACAGCAGAACGGCTGCAAGCTGTGAATTTGCAATCTCCGGAAGCTAATGAAGAACGCGCATTGTAGGTGCAAAAGTGTCAGAATAGCATATAAGTAGCGAACGATGATCACTCAAAAATGAGACATCCCAGTTAGCATACGCAGTCTTTTGAAACGTCTGTTGTCGCTTAGTGCTATGGATAGACAGCTCTTATCGCTATCCCAACAGTTGCTATCGATTCTGCGTGAATAAGCACGCAGCTGAGTCGGACAGAGTCCTATGAGAAAACATGGACGATCTCTTCCTCGAGGCCGGTTTTCTCTGGCAATGCAGCCGAAGCTGGGAATTGAAGAACACGAGCCTTTGTCTCCCTACCCAGTCACCGCGCCGTGTTGCGCGGTCAGCAAAAGAGAGCTGTTTCCGGCAACCCCGGGATAAGAAACTTCTGTCGCCAACACAATCTCTGAACCGCCACTTTCACCTCTGCTGTCTAGTCTTATTCTTACGATGGGTGGCTCGTGGGGTCATTTTTTCACTGAGCCCGAGAGAAGGGGTGCAATCTTTTCTATAACCGTGTTGGCCTCCACCATCGTCTTCAAGACTATATTCTACCGTGGACTGACACTTGCACTTTAGGGCTTTAGCCCTTACTTCGGGATGCAAGACAATATTCGCCCCTTCCTAGCCATACCATGCATTCGGTTTTCGGCGAGGTGTATGGCGAACGCATCCCCTTCTCTTGTGCGCACTGCGCACACACGCAAATAAGAACAAACTGAAAACAAAATGCCTTAGAACTACCATCTATAACTTCCTACTGCATTATTAATTCGCGGTATCTCTAAAACACACACCTGTAGAAGGGAACAAATCACAACACGCACCGGACAATGAAGCATAGTATTTTATCAGCAATTCTTATACTGAAGCCCCATCACCTTCCGGGTAGTTTCAAATAATCAAGTCTGAGTTGTGGCAACACAACTTTGGCTACGGTAGAAAATCGTGAAGCCAAACGATCCAATAGGCATACCCAACAATTCTGTAAGATTTCGCTACTACAATGAATATATCCGCACATCTGTCTTCAATAGGTTTGCGTTTGTTTGCAATTAACATTTTAGCTATTGTAAAACCTTCCCCATTGGTTTGCTAAGGCAGTCTGAACTGCTCGATGACAGCGATGGAAAAACCTTACATTAACGGTTGTGCTACGCTTCAAAATAATGGACATTACGTTGAATATTTCCATAACAGTAGCTTAAGATGTTCAATATTGAGAAGCTTTGTTCCAGAAAGGTGGATGTGCGGGCAAGGGGCTTCTAGCGCACCAAAATATCGTCATGACTTCAGTTCTCCTCGATTAGGCTCCACCAGTTCCGTGAAGCGCCGCAGCTTGGCACTGGTTGTTTAAAAACGAATGGTGGAGTCGTTTGTCGAGCCGGTCGTCTGCTACCGTTGGCATCGCTACCAAATTACAGCCACCTGCGTGCCGGAGACATCAACGAGCTCCCAAATTCCGAACCACGTGAAGAATTTTCAAGCAACAAATCGCATTCAAGTGTAGCCATGAATTAGCGCGAGGAAATCACCGTTTCAGAGAAAAAAAAGTAGTGCATGTATACACACATAAGATTTATGAACATGCATTGAGAAGCTCCCATGCGGCTCGACTTGGCTGCTTAGGCTTACAATCATGACGGCGCACATACATTCACTTCCCTCTTCCTTTCAAGAATGAACTGTCATGAATTTATTAGGAGACTACAGTCATATCGTCGCTTCTTTCAACCTACAAGTGGGCGCCACCATTTTGTTGCACTGCAACTAATCTTCTCCTTTGGAGAGTTCATGCCAGCCAAGAACTCGCGTTGCACTATAGGTTTTGAGAAACCAAGACGGAAGTGGAGCGCCGCGCGTTGCAGTGGCAAACGTAATTTGATGGTGCTGCGCTCCTTGCATTGATGCAAAGAGTGCAGCCAATTGGAACCAGCCTTTCGATGAGAGAGGAATGTTTTAGACCACGCTTTTAACGTCAATGTCGCAGCGGCCGCAGTTTTGTTGTCTAAAGATGTGTCTAAAGAGATTCCCCTGCTGCTGCAGCATGCACTGCCTATGCTGCGCGCTAGACAACAAATTGGCGAAAAACGTCGAGCATTATCAGTTTTTCCGCTACATGAACATTGTTTCTCCGTGAGACACCAATGATGCAACAAGAAAATCACTTAACCGCTCTGCGCAACAAAGAACACTTCAGTAGCAAGTCGTTTTCTCTTACCGTGCATTTCTGTCAGGCAGGAAGGAGTATGAAATGCTGTGCCAAAGTCTTCTTCCTGGATCGACGTGTGAGCGATGCTGGTATGCCGCAATATACCTCAGCGTTTTTGCGGCAATACGGGTGGCACTGGCCACCGGCCGACAGTCCATGCAGAACTGCAGACAACGACCGGCAGTCGAAGCAGGTGGCTAGAGAGAGAGACCTCCGAAGGCCAAACAAAAGGGAAGGAGAGTGGAGAAATATCTAGAGAGAGAGAAGAAACCCCTGCCTATAAAGCAAACCCGGTATCAGCATGGCGTTGACAAGGCACGGTCTCGAGGTCTCGAGGGGAGCGCGCACGCACCCCACTCGAGACCGGCCCTGAACGAGGGCGCATGCCTGAAGAGGGAGCGAACCCCAACTTTCCACAACTTCTCGGAAAAACAAGCAGCTAGAGGGAAAGACATCCACATCGTGCACTGCCTTTCTCTCTGCGAAGGACGCCGCCACATTGGGCGCTGGACTGCGTTTTCCCCACAGCCCAGAAAACCGGCTTTCCCGAGGGTTGTGAAAATATATCAGTGGGGTTGCGCGCCCGACGTTAAAGCGCAGTTAAAGTGCAGCTTGGCATGGGCTGCATCAAAATCAATGGCTGAGTGCAGGCCTGGTGGTTTATTCTTCGCGTCGCTTCTTGTGCCGCCAAAATCAACCGGTGCCGAAATGCCGAGACACGTGAGGAATTTTCAAACAACAAGGCGCAATGAGGTGTCGAAATAAACCAGTCCCAACGAAAAGCCGTTTCACAGAAAAAGAAAGTTTCTTGCATACACGCATAAGATTTACGAGTTTGCCCTGAAAAGCTGCCCGCACGGCTCGACTTGACCCCTTAGGTTTACAATTATGACGTACGCCATAAAAGTTCCTCACCTCATCCTTTCAAGAAAGAACTGTTGTTACATTTAGAGACCACTGCATTATGTTCTTCGCTTCTGCTACCTACACATGGGAGCCGCCATGTTGCCGCACTACAGCTGCACTTCTACGCGGGAAAGTTCCAGCCAGCCAAGAACTCATGCTGCACTATGCTCGCACTTTCGCAAAACGAAGACGGCAATGCAGCGGGCGAGCGCTGCATGGGCAAAACGAATACAAAAATGCTGCACTCCATGAGCTGATGGAGAAAGTGCAGCCAAATCGAAGAGACCTAACGCGTCTACTCAGAAACAAGACCCTCAGCTCATCCAAGCCACAACCAAAGATCTTCCCGAGGTACGTCGGCCACAGCTTCGCCGTCATCAAGAGATCCCAAATCCAAAATTTCCGATCTGATTTAAACTTCCTAGAAGGGGATATGCAATTCATGCTAGAGGGGGAAAAAGGAAGCAACCTCCCGATCTTTGATGGTCTCTTAACCCGATAACATGGCTTCCTTCAGTTCTCCGTCTACCACAGATCCGCACACACAGGCACTTCGCTTCGCTTCGAACCCCCTGACAGGTACGCCATCCGTGTTTCAGCATGGCTTTGCGTGCCTGGTGAGGAAGCGCACACCGCTTTTCCCCAACTTCTCGAAAAAAGAAACACGAGGAGATAAGACATCCACACCCTGCTATTAAGAGGATGTTGCTACAATGCCTTTCAACGGGTGCGTTCTAATACTTCCGAGTAGACTGCTACTAAAGGCCCCACTCGATGAGCACATCCTCGCGTACGTCGGAGCGCCTGCGCGCCCAGCGCCGCGCCGCGACGGGCGTCGAAAACGGCACGCACCTCCACGTTCCTGGTGCTTCCTCGTTCTTCCTCTCGAGCAGACAGAAAGAATTTCAAGGCGTGAAGAAAAGAGGTTTGGGGGCGCTGAAAGGACAACTTATACCACGAAGAAAAGTCCCTGGAACCTGAAGGAGCTCTAAGCCATGAAAAAGAAGTCCCGGAGAGCCGCGCGGGCCTCCAAAAGGTGTAAACCGGACCCCGCTTCCTACGAGCGCCCGTGCGCAAGCGACGATATCTGACATGCACAGATATCTGCGCACCGTTTGCACCTGCTCGCGCGTCGCGCCTCGCGCATGTGCAGACAGGTTCCAGCGACGCACGTGCGCGTAGGCGCTCCGCGCATGTACGCCTATACTCCGTCTCACAAGATGTTTGCAGCACTACGAAAGGTACAGCTCTCTCGTCCAATCAGGATGGCGCGCACTACATTAGTGTGTTCCTACGCGCCTGTGGCTCGATCCACCTGATGTCCAGGTGGCTTCTTTCTACCTCTATTTATAGTAGCACCGAGCCACAGGTGTTCCACCGCGCAGCGCCGCGCCTTTCCTCAAAATCCAACTTTCAATTTTCAGTTTTCTCTCGCTTCTTTCCCTCCTTTATCTCTTCCTTTACGATGCGGTTCGGGTGTCCACCGAGATATTGTCTTTCTTCTTTCCCTCCCTCCTTTATCCCTTCCTTTACTGCGCGGTTCGGTTGTCCACCGATATATGTGAGACAACCAGGGTACTGTTCTCATCAGTTCCTCTGTTGTCGCGTCGCAGTAAATTTCAGTAATCGTGTCATGTGCATATAAGTTTATTTACTCCAGCGTGCCGAGGCAGCCGAGTGTCGATGGTGGCGAAATGCAAAACAAGCCCATGTGCTGCGCGAGAGGCAACGCACGTTAAACGGGTTCGATCATCTCATCGTCCTCATAACAACTGAATTCAGCACTGCTGGTTGTGTCGTCCTCCAGGTTGACAACAATGGCCGGTTCCTGGTCAACAACATCGTCGATGATGTGGTCCAGTTTTCTCATCACATCTTCCTCACTGATAATATGCTGCACGTAATTCTTCCATTTCTCAACAGTCACTTGCGTGATGCCTTGCCAAACCAGAGGCTCGACGTCTTGGAGCTTAAACGTCTTGTTTTGGCTGGCCACGAAACCCTTGACGTCGCTCCAGACAAGCTCTATCGGGTTCAGTTGGCAGTGGTACGGTGGCAGGCGCACAACGAGATGGCCAGCAGCTTTAGCATTGCAGTCGACACGGTATTGCTCCCCACCTGTGTTCACATTGCTGACAAGCTGCATGAGCTCGGCCTTCACCATGCCGCTGCTCCACGCGACACCTTTTCCGGACAGCCAAGCCTGTATGTCCTTTTTGAGGCTACTCATCCGCGGCACTTTATCCTGCTTCACAGAATGATATGGCGCGTTGTCCATCACTATAACGCTGCCGGGTGGTAGTAGTGGGAGAAGTCTCCTGGAGAACCAGTTTTCGTAGTGTTCCCCGTTCATTTCCTCGTGGTAATCGCCCGAGTTTTTCTTCGCTCGGAAAACTTCCGCTGCGCCTTCGACAAAACCTTGCTCACTACCGCAATGCGTCACAATAAGCCTGCCACCTTTGCCACTGGCGTTTTGTAGACCAGTCGACAGTCCGGATCGATGCGCTTGGTGTGCAGATTGGATGGTGCAGTCAGTCCACACTCGACTTCGCGTGTGGCCGGCGTTAACCCACGTTTCGTCGGTGAAGAAAATAGGCCTACCCTGGCGTCGCAGCTCCGCTATCTGGCGCAGGTACCGGCGGCGACACTGCACAATGTGCGTCGCTTCGATTAACATCGCATTCCGAGAGCGCTTCTTATATCGGAAGCCAAGTTTCTTCAACATCCTCTGCATTGTCGTTGCGGACACGGTCGGTAGCGTTTCGTCCTCTTCGAAATGCGCAACCACCTTCGCGATAGTTGGAATTTCCCCTCTCTGGAAAAAGGTGTGTACCACCCTTCGCAACACGCTCAGGTCAAAATCGTCCAGCTTCTTCGTCCGCTCGTGGCCTCTTCCGCCAGCACGCTTCTTCGGTGACAACACTCGGCCCGCGTTCAACGTCTCCGTTGTCCACTTGTAAAGCGTTCGCTCGCTCACCTGCGTGAGTTTTGCCGTCCTCTTGATGAGCGCATTTGTACTCCAACTGCCCCCGCACTCGACGTGAAGCGCTTCAAGAACATTTAAAGCCACCTGCTTCGCCTGCTTGGGGAAACAGCGCACTGTCGGTGTAGAGCACACAGGAGACAAAACAGACTCGTCCGACGCCATGTTGGAAAGTGGCGACGCATCACTACCTCGCAGCAGGCCTCCGCAGAGCTGTGTCCGTACGGGCTTTGTCTGGTAATTTCACCAGTGATTGAAACACTCCCTACCATTTAAATATACCTGTCCAAATCATGTTTTTAGTTGCAACGCTTATTGTTTTGATTAATAGTCATACACTCCTCAAATATTCGAGGGACTATTTTCTGCGTTTCTGCAGCCCTGATTGGACGAGGGAGCTCTACCTTCCGTAGTGCTGCAAACATCTTGTGAGACGAAGTATAGGATGTGTCTAATCAGTTTGGGCGTAAAGCCCCGAATCCATGAACAGCCGCTATCTTGGGACGTGTTCCATTTCTGACGAAGCCGTCTAATACCCCTCTCACACAGGCATTTCGAAGGCACTCGAACCGATAGTCTATCGACTAGAAGGGGAATGAGCGCAGCGACGTGGGCAGTTGCAATGGCCATCGAGTCAATAGTGTATGGAGTTTACGGTGCAGCGCGGAACACTAAGGAGATATCTAGGGCCTTCGAGCGTGGCCCAAGGTTGCTATCGTTACTTCGAGCGGTGCCAAGGGCACTTTCGTACACGATACGTTCACATTACGAACGCGTGAACAAAAATTATCCTCTTAAACTTGAATGCACGCATTCTGTACAATAATTTTATAATTGTATCAGTCTGGTCTCAAGCGCATTCATTTTATACTCTTCATCGCATAACACTGATACGCCGGTTGTGTCAGCGTTTCCTGAGCGCCACAAAACTACGACATCAAATCCTACAAATGGCAACGTCTTTCAAGACAACGCAACTCGCCATCAATAAGAACTAAATAGCTCCTGTGACTCCATAAAAACTAACTTCAGCATTTTGCATATAACTATAAAATAGCGTTGTTATTTGCGCAAAATTGAAAAAAAAATCGTTTATGGCGTCACACAAGTTTGGCGTAAGACACGATAACCATCTCAATGCCCATTGAGATTTGCCGTATAGCAGCGACAGAACTCCGCCGAGTTCGATGGCGATTGAGAATTTCGAAGACTGTCGATTCGATGGCCATTGCAGTTGCAGGAAAGCAGTTGCACAACCTATTACAGGAAACAAATCTAAAAATAGCGCGGCATTAAAAATACACTTAACCTCGATATGAACAACCACACTTCAGCCCGGCACGTCCAGAGGCATATATCTCGCTAGATGCTTCAAACATTACACATTTCGAACGAGCATGAAAGGAAGTTCCTATATACTAAGAACTAAGTTAGCTTTCTTTACACTATCGATCTACGACCATGTCATCACCCCCGCCGCTCACACAAGCGCAATCGCCGAAAAACAAAAATGGCAGTTATATTACAATGAATAAGAGTTACAATATCTGGAGCGTTGCTAGAACACGCATAAGTTGGCACGAGGCTTCACTGCCGATGGAAACGGGAGAGCGAATGGCACACGCACAATGCACGCACAAGGCACGAAACGTTCGCACTACACGCCGACGACCGCTCTGTAGCGCATGACGTATTGAATCAGCGGGGAACGAACAGCGCGAATGTTCCTCACTGAACAGCGGCTGTGGCCCGACGGCTGTGAGCAGTGTCGCAGTAGACGAAAGGCCCGTGCTATTGCTGTTGCTAAGCGCATTTCAATCCGTGCACGCAGGAGCAAGAGTTTTCAAGTAAATTTCACTTTGAGTTATGAGTGAACGCCGTGAACGCCGGCCTGTGAGCACAGCCAAAAGCACAAACTCGAGCAGTTAAGGAAATACGCCTACGCCCCATCTCAAAAGGTATGCCGCGGCCCGCTGCTGCCAACCGGTTTGCAAACAGCAACTTCGGCGCTGTTGCTAAGCTGCGCCCGTACAAGATGGCCTCCCGGTTGAGAAAAACTAGGTGACTGCTTCCATACTTTTCGCTCAGGGTGTTGTATGGGCAGGGCCTCTCCACAGTTTTCCTTCATCCATGGAACCATCTGGCACCGACAAGGCGGCCTGCGCATGCGCACTGCCGTGAGTTCTACACATTAAGTGGACGCGGTACTTCCTAGCCTAAAGGTCTCTAATATTCCTTGCGTGTGTCGGCAACATGTGCTTTAGGCGATGCGGGCTGGGCAATATTATTCTTCTTTCTCTTTCTCTGCACGCACTAATATATGTCGAATACAACCAACGGTTGTCGTAGTGCATATGCTTGACTATAACATTGCAATGAGCACGGAGAAACAACGCTCTTTAAACTTGCTTGCGAAAGCATCACTTGAAAATAGCGAAATGAGCACTTCTTCGATCAAAAATATGCGTCTTTCCTGCTAAATTTCGCAAGTCTCTTCTTTTGTCAAACAATAAAATCCTTCAGCACGGCACTTGACTGGAGGCGCTGCTTCACGGTTAAATCTCTAGCTGATGCGACTTTTCCATGGAATGCAACTAACAGCCCCCCCCCCCCCCCCCATTTTGTAAATGTCATGTACTAACAAAACTTGACAGAAAAAAAGAGTTCCTCGAAAGTGGAAAGGGAAAGGTGGCAGTCTGGGAATTGTTTTCTCAAGACGAAAGAGGTTCGCTATTGTGTAGTCAGCGGCTTGCACTATTATCATTATGCCAAAGATCGATTAATGCTGCAACGTCAACAAGAAACACAGTATTGGAAGATATTGACGTAGCTATGAAAGCCAGGAGCCGAGGAATGTGGCGTCAGACTGCCGCCACTGATTTTACAAAGTTCTGAAGGGAAGGAGAACAAACTCTAGAGCGAGCAGATCCATCGTGGAAAGGTCCTCAATTGCGCCTGTCCCGGATACACAGGAAATTGAAGCTGCAAACACACGAAGAGGGAGCAGCAAAAAAAAAAAGTTTTTCTTTCCGTGCTCGGTCCTAGACTGCTCTATGTTGCTGCCTTTGCGCATGTTCATAAAGAATTCGTTGCTTCGAGCAATGATTTGGATGTTGTTCACAAGAACTGAAAGAGAAGGAGAAATACATGCGCCATTTGGAAATCCTTATATGAAGTGTCATCGCCAATACTGTGAGCAAGCTCGTGCAAATCCCGTACTACTGAAAACAGTCCACTCTCCATAAAAGCGTTAAGTAATGTTGGCCGACTTCGTTCTTTCAGTACTAGCAACTCGCTAGTAGGTGTGATCCTGGACGGAACCAGATCAGATATATGTGTCGTACAAGGCACAAGTTCTGAAATGAGCGCAGTGGCTTAATATGTAAACAAAAGAGATTGAGAAGTTGTGATGCAGATTGTTTTCGCCAAAATCTCTTGGTGCCAATCGAAATATGCGCAGTATTTATCTATTAATTGAAAAAGTACAGAAATAATGCAAAATAAAGCATTAGGACTACGTGGTGATCTAAAATCTTGACTGAATATCAATGTCCGCAATGAATTTCAAATTGCGGAAGTATGTTTATTAAGCCAGCGCTTGTACCGCTGCGTGTTGCACATAGATGTTGGGAGCTTCTCATAAAGACTGATACAGAAAGGTTTTCCTCTATTATTTACTGGCACATAACATGTTTGGAGCGCGACAATAATTATTTGAGAGTATTGTCGACGCAATGTTTTCATGCCTACACTTTGCATGCGGGCTACTTTGACCAGCATGTGCTAAGCCAAACTTTTCTGGAGAGGACTGAAAAAAGAAAAGTCAAACAATTAACCGATCGACTTTGTGCCATCAATTGGCGCCAAATGTGACGTGTATCTGGCAGTCACAGCGATGTAAAGGGCCTTGCCAATTAGCCAGACTGCTTACCTCTGCTACAAGTTTGCTCAACGACTTGAGGGTTATTATCACTGCGGGTGGTTCCTTGGGCAGGACGATGAACGACTCCCATCGCATCGGCACCGGCCATCACCCACCTCTCCACCAACGTCCGTACCTTATGTCCCCTGCACAGCGCCGTGTCATTGCCGAACAAGTCGGCGACAAGCTGCATCACGATGTTTGTTCAGGAATCCAGTATACCTGGCTATCCCCTATTTTTCTTGAGAGGAAAGAGGAGTCTATTCGCTTCTACGTGGACCGCCGCCGCTTGACAAACAACTACGCTTCCGGAAATGTATCTCCGCTCCTGGGCATCGACGATGTAATAAACTGATTCCAAGGCGCAGCTTTCTTTCCCTCTCTTGTTTCGAGCTCTGGTCATTGGCACGTTCGCATGGCTGCGGCTCATTGCGCAAAGAGAGCCGTCGTCGCTCTGGATATGCGCACTATTGTATTTAGCGTTATACCATTTGCCCTCTGCAACACCCCAGCGACGTTCCAAAAAATGATGAACAACGTGCTGCGTGGTCTCAGAATGTCCGTCTCTGTTATGTGGGCGACGTCGTCGCATTCTTCCCTGATTTTGCCACACATCTCGGTCACCTCTGTCAAGATTCGACCTGCAAATAAAAGTACCGGCTTTTAACTGAACCTCATGTATTGTGAATTTGAAACTCGCGAGCTACATACTCAGAAACGTCTCTGTGTAAAGTCAGTTCTACTGGATCCTGACAAGCTGCTAGCCGTGGCTCACTTCCCGTAACCAACCTCTCTCAAAGAACTGCGCAGTTTCGTGAGCCTCTGCTCCTCCTGTCGTTTTTCCGCTACAATCATAGCATCTCTTACACAGCTCCTGAATGGCCCCACTAACCTCTCTTTTTCGACACCTGCCTGTCATGACGCCTTCAAGACGCTCCGCCACGTTTTCACTTCCCCGCCCATCCCTAATTATTTCGATACCGCTGCCGCTGCCGCAACGTAATTCCATAGCAATGAAAGCGGTGTCAGCCTCGGCGCAGTCCTCGCCCAGCGGAAGGCTGGCTTCTCCTAATACGTGGGCGCATCTGCCAGCCGTGCTCTTACGAAAGCGGACTCCAACTACTCCGATACAGAAACAAGAGTGGCGATCTTCTGGGCTATAAAAACATACCACCCTTAACTAAACAGCAACACTTTCAACGTAGTTACAGACCGCCATGCCCTCTGCTGGCTCGCTTCTCTCAAGAATCTGTCGGAACGTCTCGGCTGTCGTGCCCTGAAGCTTCAAGAATATGACATAAGTGTGTGTGCCACAGGCATTCTGACGAGGACCCTCTCTCCCGGTCGACGGTCCCGTCGCCGGTCCTGTCGCCTGCCCTTACTGTTCCTCCCCCCCCCCCCCTACATCCCATACCCCTCCCCTGGTCCCCAAGAGTGATGCCCAAAGGGCCAATATAAGTCGGTACCAGTATCCCCCACCCCTCCCCCCCCTTCATAGCAACAACCACCACCACCACCTTACTGTTCCCGCGCCCGACCTCCACTGACAGCCCTCACCATCTCAGATATGCCCTGCTGCGAAGAGATAATTGGATTCCTTGACTGCTGAATACCCTCTGCGCCCCTACCTTTCGTCCACACCCTCGGGACCTCCTTCGCCAAGCTTCCCATTTCCCCTTCCCTCACGGTCTACAACTACAACTCTGCCACAACTACAACTCTGACGGCAAAAAATGGCTGCTTCTCGTCCCATGCCATCTCCGCTGCGATATTTGTGGCGGTTCCCACGTTGACCCGCAAAACACTCATGCTTGTGTTCGGAAAAACTATCATCGGCTTTGTCAGTGCTACTGCCGACGTGGTATACATAATTTTGTCAGCTGTTACCTACGCTCTTGCTCCACCTGTCGGCTGAGGAGGGCTTCACCTTATCGCGAGGCCGGTCCTCTGCAGGCTCTACCGTGCCCTGCTCGCCCTATTGATCGCACTGCCATCGACCTTTAAGGCCTGCATTCTTTCCCTTCCACGGGGACGCGATTGGTAATCGTCGCCGCCGCTCACCTGATCTTTTATGCGGAGATAGCCCTACATACCGCGGCGACGGCCTGTGACGCCGCGGAATTTTTTTTTCACCCTTTTCCTCCACGACGGCGCGCACCTTGGGAGCTTCTGAGTTGCAAAGACGTGTCTTTCTGTCAAAAGTATTTCAAGAACTCCTCTTAGAATGCAGATTATTTCACCGTGCTACTGCAGCTTACCGCCCGCAAACAAACGGCAGCACAGACCGTTGAACTGCTTTGTGGGTGACACGCTCCAAAATTTTCTTACGTCTTAACATTTCAACTTGGATCGGGTGCTCCTTTTTGTTACTTTTGCGTAAAATACTGGTCATCAATCGAGGACAGGTTTCTGCCCCTTCTTCCTCTTACACAGCCGTGGACCACGTGGTATTACCAATATTGCGATATAAGCCTCATAAATATTAACTAGAAATCGGTAACTGGTAAGTAGATACGTGAAAAACGGAATGGAGTGACGTCTATAGAGCTTTCCCTCGCACGTTAGGACTCAGCCACCGCCATACAGAGTGATATCACCTTTTATCCATAAAGCAACGTACCCATGGAGGTCACTGATGGCACCTCTCATTTACTTATTCCGGCAGATTGGACAACGCCGGTGCAATTTTCAATAAAAGTGCGTTTCGACCTCCCTTATAATTCCTATTTTTAATGTGACTTTTGTGCCCCAAAGCAACTCAGGCTATGAGGGATGCCGTAGTGAAGGGCTCCGGAAATTTCGACCGCCTGGGGTTCTTTAACCTGCACTGACATAGCTACGTACACGGGCGTCTAGAATTTCGCCTCAATCGTAATTGGACAGCAGCGGCCGGGATCGAGCCCGCGTCTTTCGGGTCAGCATCTGAGCGCAATATCCATTCAGCCACCCCGGCGGCCTTTTTGATTCGTGTCCTCTCCCTTATTACTTCGGTTAGCGCGTTTTTTTTACTAAAGATACTGCGTGCTTGAATCAACTCCGCTCTATTACTGAACGACCAGGGGCGCAGTTTTATAAATGCCGAGAATTTTAGTATAACCCCTAACGCTATCTTGCGCAGCTGGCCGGCAGCTAGCGCGATCTGGCACCGTCAAGGCGGCCTGCGCATTTGCACCGCCATGCTCTCTATATAGTAAGCGGTAGCGGCTCTTTCTACCCTAAACGACCCTATTATTCCTTACATACCTCTGTCCAACAGCACACAATCAATGGTTGCAGTTCTGTTTTTGGCGGAGTTTATTATCGCAGTCAGCGGGAAGGAAGATGCTTTTTAATCTTCCGCGCAAATGTATCGCCTATAAGATACCGATATGGAGAGTCCTTCAATAAAAAAAAATTACATCTGTTCTGTGAAATATCGCAACTCGGTTCCTTTATCACGCAAGTCCTACTCCTATCCTACTACAAGGTGGCTCAGTGGACGCGCTGCTTCCCGTCTGAATCTGTAGGGCGCATGACTTTTCTGTGGAATCCAACTGACCAGCATTTGTAAAAAGTCATGTGCCAACAGAACAGGACAATGGGAAATGGTTTATCAGAAGACCAAAGAAAAAGGTTGATGTTTAGTATTCGTTTGCTCAAGAGGACACTCGTGCATTCTGCTTTTACAGCAGCACTGTTTGGTCGGCGGCATGTACAATTGCCAGAATGCCAGTGATTGATTAATGCAGCGACGTCAGCAAAAATATAGAGTTCGAAGCTGTTGACGCAGCTAAGAAAAGCAAAGCCCTTCGCGCAGTCAGAGTCAGGAGCTCAGGAATGTGGCGTCAAAATGCCGGCACTGATTTTACAAAGCTATCAGGGGAGACAAAATATACTCTAGAGTGAGCAGCTGCATATTGGAAATGCCGCCTAGTACGTCTGTCTCTGAATATACTGAAAACTGACGCGGTAAACACACGAGGAGCGAAAAGCAAAAATAAAAGGTTAGCATTCTTTTCTCTATGCTGCAGCCTTTCTGGAAGTTCAGCGAGAACTCGCTGATTCCAGCAAAGATTTTGATGCTGTTCGAAAGAGCCGAAAGATGACGGGACTTTCACGCGCTGTTCGAAAAATGGCTGTTGTTTAGCTCTCGTTAAATCCGGAGTGACGCGATAGCTACATGTGGCCGAGTAGAACTAGCTCAGTTGAATTGCAGTCATTCTTTGGCCGCTACGTTTCACTGGGCGTTGCTTCTTAATGTTCGTTCCACTTGACACGGCGCATGTGCAAAGCTGTTGCAGCTGTTGCGTGCCACGTCGCTGACCACAGCAGTTGCTCCACACCACGTGACCAACCCACGTGACCAACCACGTGACCAACTGGCGACACCACGTGATCAACCCACGTGGCCAGCCAGGTGGCAAACGGCGCCGCCAAGGAGCTCAAGTGGTGCCACGCTGAAGGGTAGAAGAGGTGGCGTAGTGTAGCTATCGCTACAAAACCCCATTTACGAATTGTCTTCGTAAGCAATGTGCACTATCTCCTACAAATATTGTACTGCTGAGAAGGATGGACTCGCTAGAACAGCGTTAGATAATTACAGCCGACTACGTATTTTCAGTACTTGCAGCTCGCCTAGATAAGGGTAGGTAAGAGCATGCAAGAAGCCAAATATACCTTCCCCACAAGCCACACGCTGTGAAATCTACGCAGTCGCTTTGTGAGGAAAAAAACAATAAAACGATAGAACTGCCTGGCGGTCTAACAGTTTGATTGAATATCGAATTGCGGAACTTTGTTCAGTTACAGCTTGCACTATTTTAATCATAAATGTTGCAAGCTTCTCAGAAAGTCCGGCACAGAAATATGTTGCATACTTATTTACTAGCGCACAACATGTATGGCGCCCGATAAGTAATTTCTGAATGTATTGCCGACATTAACTTTTCATGTATACATTTTTCACGCGGTTCATTATGACCAGCGTATGCTAAGACAAGCAAGCGAAGTGGTGAAGAGCTAAGTGGTCGATATTGTGCTTTCAGTCGACACAAAGTGTGATGTGACTTTGGCAGTCGGAGCGATGGGAATGTCCCTGTCACAGTGCCAGGCTCCTTCCTTCTGCTACAGGTTTGCTTAGTGACATTACCTCATACTTTTTCTCCCTTTGAGTGGTGTCTGTATCGAGATACAAATCGGACGCCCGGTGATTTAAGCCTTGATCTCAGGCCTCGCAACACATCATCTGTACTGAGCCGCAAGGGCAGAAACACGATAAAGGCGCGATAATATGCAACACTGTATACAATTTAACTTGGCACTGTTTTTTCTGTCCAACTAATATTTTCACTGAGAGAAAATTCGTAAGGGCTCACTGCGAGATCGTTATTAGGGCTAAACACAGAGTCCAAGCTAGAATCTCAAGCCGGTCTTTTCTAGCATTTAAAGCCCCTTATTCGGATGCAACTAGAGTGGCCAGCAGGAAGCTATTTTTCTGATTTTAAAGAACCGTGCTCCTCACCCTCTTGTGCTGTAGCCAAAATGAAGGGGGTGCAGGACTTTGTCAAGCTGTCAATCAGCAGGTTTTACATCGGGTACCTTTCATCCCTTGCGACATATAGGTCCAATAAAGATTAATATTTTGTATTCTTAAAAGCCCTCCAAAGGTAGCCATCAATCCCATGACGACACCTGATTTTCATGACATCACGTCTAATGCCATTTAATGGAGCCGATTGTGAGCCATCTGCAATGTTTGCTCTTGAGGATTAACCTTCACGTCATAATGAACAGCCGTGGGTTCAGGCTTGAGGTATTGCACAGTTAAGCACAGGGACAGAAATAGGTGTTTGAGAAAGTAGCGAAGAATATTCCACGTATTTTCGACTGTACCTTGTCATCAAAATTTCGGGAAAAAACTTGATTAATAGAACCTGTTTCTTAATGTCTACATCAACGCAGGGCTTTTTATACTGTATGTTTTATTGTGTATGGCCCTAACACTTATGTATGCACCAATAGCTATGTATACAGGCACTGTCGCAGTGCCATGATGTGAACTGCGTGAACTGAGCCGCAGGCAGTTGGGAAAAGAAGCAGACGCACGCAGAGGTGACGTATTGTTGGTCAGCGTTATGTTCGTCTATTTCTTCATCCTACTGTTTGCCTGAGTTCGCGCTTTTCTGTTAATGTCTAGCATTGACTTCCAAACATTCATTACAAGCACGATTCCGGGCTAGAAGAACTTGAGAACAGGATTCTTTAGTAGCTTAACCACGGTGGCAAGGTTGTGTCTTACATGTATTTGACACATTTCAAACCCGTGACCTACATAGGTAGAAATGTGTTGGGCACGTATTGCCATTGTTTTTTTTTTAATATCCATCTTAAGTATCCCACCTTTGTGCAGTGAAAATTGTTACATTGTTCTCAAGAATGCATTGCGTTGCGAGCACTTTACCCTATTGTGAAATTGGTTTACACGTTTATAAAACTGTACGCTATGCAAATTTTATACGCTACCTTTAATGCGCTTGAACGATAACCTATCACTATCAAGGGGAGATGGACAAATGCAGGAATGCCAAACGGAGAACGGGCAGCTGATAATGTCTGGAATTAACGGACTGAATTCCAAGCGAAAGCAAGTTTAATAGAGGGGCCAAAAGGTCAGCTGCAAAGGTCAGATTGGAATGTTGATGGGAATAAGGTGGCAGAAGCTAGAAAAGGTTAGACCTAATGCGAAATATAAGGAGAGAGATTTGTCGTGTAATAAGCGCAGATATTCTCATGATTGTGATTATAACTTTGATTTACCATTCGTCTTGAGATGAAACCTCAAACCTAATCGTATAAATTTTAATTCGTTTTTTTTTTGTCGTTTGTGAAATCTGATAAAACTACATTTTCTGACCTTCTCAGTCTGAGGCACATGCTATTGTTGCTCCTTGATTCTCAAAAAGTAATATATGGTCCGGAGAAAAGTAGAAGAAAGGCAAACTGTATTTTAATACGTGACGGCAGTACAAGACCACCAGTCAGTCAAGAAGTAGGATTGATGAACGTAGGTGGCAAATAAATTAGCACTTAAGGTCGAAAAGGCAAAACGTTTTGGTCGGAAATAAATTGTTTGCACGATTATTGTAGCCGACTATGCTAGTTGTTGATATAAAAGGAAGAGAGGGGATCAAAACAATAATTTAGAGATTGCATACAGAATCAGAAGATTATGCATCGGAGTCAAGGTGGTCAGTCCAGGGCTCGGACTGTTCGAGAGGGCTCGTAAGCCCGGAGAACGACCGATCGGTGTTCGTGCGTCAGAAAACCTAAGATTACGATTCCAGTTCGCATGGCGTGAGTTCTAAATATAAGGGGTGGTTTGGAAAATTGATAGCCGTTCTGCTTTTATTGCGTCGTTTCTAGCGCTAGCTGTTAAAGCAAGTTTGCAAAAGCGAAAAGCCTGCAATGTGATGTCATGGAAAGATTTTGCCCTCCCTGTAGGTTGGATTGGCAATGCCCGTCGTTAACTTTTCGCAGACAGAGAAATTATATGCACTTAAGTTGACTACGGGTTATAGCATATGCCGTATTGGACGGCTGCAGGCTAACATGCTACATAATAGTTAAGTGCGCTGACGTCACGCCGCACATGAGCGCCTTTTGAAATCAGGCTGCTTGGGAATACGGCCTCCATGGCATAGGTTCTATCTCGGCACACCAGGCTTAAGGGCGTATGCCATAGCCACTGAGAGTCATGATGCATGTTTGATAAATTGTTCAATGTGTCAAAAGATGAAGGTGCCTGAGAACTGCCGTGCTTCGTCGCCATCGTTGGTGCCTAGGCCGCTAGTCTTGTGCTGAAGCTGCTGCATTCGGCTAGCTCTTATGTCCTGCGGCGCACTGGATGCTCCCTACGTTGATCGCCGTCAGCTACCAGTAAATGCATAATCGGGTAAATCTATAAACATAATCGGCTAATGTTAGTGTCTTGCTGCTGACGAAGAAGAATAGGAATCTTAGAAAACATAGCGCAAAAAGGACACGGACGACACAGAAGTGGACAGGACAGGCGCTAACTTGCAACTTTATATTTCGAAAAGCCACCACGTCTAATATATAGGAGCCGATCACCACCATCAAGCGATGAGCATGCGCAAAGAAGAGCACAATCAGGATTGCGGCGTGTGAAAAATAAGCAAAAAATTACGATACAATAACAAAATGAAAACACGGTGCCGGGGGAACACTGAAAGAAAAGAGACATCGTGTACCGAAACTTACTGCAAAAAGCGCTTTACAAGCTTGTCAATGTTAAGAACCAAACAGATAACGCGGCAAAAAGGGAGATAAACAGATCGACTAAAAGATGAGGGGAGTGTACAAGGCTCCACACTGAGACAAGCACGTGGTGAAGAAAGACAGAATGACAATGGGGAAACAACATTGATGGGTCATGGCAATGGAAGTAAAAGATAGCAGAAATTTAGGCCAAAAACAGATAAGGGCTGTGATACTATACATAATCAAATGAAAAAAAATATTGAAAAAGTTTGAAACTAGGAAACAATGAAAATATATGTATATGAAAAATACAGAAAGACCTAAACAGAAAAAGGATAAAACTAGAAGTATAAAAACACGAGTGTAGAGGGCTCCACGCTAAAACAACGAGGGGGGGGGGGGCAAATATGAGAAAGGAAATAACAACTGAAGTAAAAGTCAATATTATGCCAAGGAATAGTAGCAGCAGGAAAAACCCAAAGGAAAAGCGGAACCGTTCCAGTTCACAACACCATAAATATTTTTGACACATGGTTCACACCTACAGATAGCCATCAAGGAATTCAACTTCACTGTCCAGTAATTGAATAGAAGGTGCGCTGACGCACTTTTTCCCAGCTTTTCTTATAAAATACGCCTCCATGACTTCACGCTCCGTTTTTCCTTTAGCTGATGTCAAGAATTCTGTTTTATCTATTTTTGGATAGCATCCACTTTTTTGCTCTGCGTCACATGCTTTGCAATGGTCGGCCAGGTTACTTCCTGATTTGTTGCGTACGCATAATCTATGTTCTCTGGCCCTGTCATTGAAGCATCTTCCTGTCTGCCCAATGTAATGACGCCCGCAACTGATAGGAATTCTGTACACAACGTTCGCTTTACATTCCGTAAACTTTGTTTGATGTTTCGTCGTGCAGTCATCTCGTTTTTCCATTTTCTTAGTGCAGACCTTGGAAAGCTTACATGGGGCAGAGAAAACTACTTGTACATTATAACGCGCTGCCAGCTTCTTGAAATTATGTGAAAACCTATGATAATATGGTATTACCTGGACAGGAGTCTTGCCTTTTATCTCTTCACTCCCCTGCTCACTACAAGAAACCTTGGGGGCTTTCAGCTTTTGCAGAAGGCTTTCACACACTGCCAGTAGAAGGACTACGGGGAATCCAGCCTCCTGCAGGCGCCTGAATTGCTCATGGATGCTGGCGGCCATACGGTGCGTGCAGGATTTTGTAGCTGCTCCGTGGAGACATGAAGACACGATACCCCGCTTAACAACTTTAGAGTGCGCGCTGTCAAAGCGTAACAGACGTTTTTTGGTTCGTGGATGGTACATCCAGCAGATATTACGGTTGGTGAAATCTAATTCAATATCTAAGAACTGAATGCGGCCATCTGTAGGTGATTCCCACGTAAAATTTAACCCGGCACCGTGCTCCGAAAAAATTCTCAACACTTCCTTGTCAACATCGCATTTTCTTCCATTACATTTTCTAAAAATAATAAGGAAATCATCAACGTATCTGAACACTTTTAAAACAGGAAGGTCAGAAAGATTAGCTTGAATGCGTTTGTCAATCGCGGATAAAAATAGGTCACATAACACAGGCGCAACAGAGGAACCTATACAAATGCCTCTTTTTTGAATATAGAAATGTCCTTCTGAAGAGATAGCTGTGGACGCAAGGTAGAATTCCAGCAAAGACAGGAAAGAATCGCTGCTGGTTCCCGCGCCGTTCTGGAAGGCTATTTCCCCGCTTTCACATATTGTTTCTCGGAGCACTGAGAGCAACTCTCCATGAGGTACTGAATAATAAAGGTCTTCTATGTCAATTGAAAAACCATTCACGTCGCAAAAAGGACCCTGCTCGAGGTTGACGACCAATTCTTTAGAGCTTCGGATGAGGAACGGATCCTCAGTCTTCAAGGTGTTAAGGTGCCGTTGAAGGTAGGAGCTAACAAGCTTTTGCCAGGTGCCGTTCTCGGACACTATGACCCTAAACGGACATGCAGGCTTGTGCGTTTTCGCAGTGTAAAATACATCTAAGCATCCATTTTTGGTCTTTTCCACTGCTTTACGAAGAGTGTCGAGACCTAGTTCTCCCAGAAGATGAATTCCAGAACGACGGCACCGCTTCGGGTCAAACTTGACTTGGTTAAAGTTCTTTTGGATGGCGGAGAGGGCTTTTTCTTTAAACATCGCTGCTGGTAAGATGGCAAAGCCACCTTCTTTGTCGCACTGCAAAGCAACCAGATTCTGTTGATGCAGATAAGCAGTCACTTTTTGAAACGGCGGTTTTTTGTTGATCAGGTGCCTTTCATTACTCTTGAGGCAGGCTATTCCATCTTCAATCAGACGCTCTCTGTCCTTTTCCGTTGCTCTAGCCGCCGTTTGACGAACACACGCGATTAATGCTTGCCTTTGCACAGGGGGCTGGTACGCAAACTTCGGTCCTTTCTCTAAAATATTCCTTATTTCAGGGGAAATGACAGCGTCTCCCAGGACGGTGACGTCTTCACCTGTTCCTTTCAATGACTTCCTTGTTTGTGGCAGGCCAAGACGCGCTCGCTGCCACAGGAACTCAGTCGTCTGCGCTGCTAGCTTCTTAAATTCCGCTAGTTTTGTGGGATTTCCAGTAGGCTGCTCCAAAACGAGGACTCGAAGCCAATCATGGTACAGTCGAACTTGTCTCCAGTACTCACTTTTCAGAATCTTGCAAATTCTTCGTGCATGTCCCCATGATGGTGGTACGGCTCCCAATAAGGCTTGCACCTCCCAAGGGATCAGTCGACGTTTCAAGCAAAACGCCAGTACCCTTGACTGACTTGTAGTTGTGGCGATGAGGTTGACACAGGTGATCACAGGATGAATGGTGGCAGGTGAGGATAGAAAAGAGCCCAATGTAGGAGAAATTTGATGTAACAGTAGCTTGGTTTGGGCTAGTTGGTAACAGTTCTTAGAAAACATAGCGCAAAAAGGACACGGACGACACAGAAGTGGACAGGACAGGCGCTAACTTGCAACTTTTATTTCGAAAAGCCACCACGTCTAATATATAGGAGCCGATCACCACCATCAAGCGATGAGCATGCGCAAAGAAGAGCACAATCAGGAATGCGGCGTGTGAAAAATAAGCAAAAAATTATTACGATACAATAACAAAATGAAAACACGGTGCCGGGGGAACACTGAAAGAAAAGAGACATCGTGTACCGAAACTTACTGCAAAAAGCGCTTTTTAAGCTTGTCAATGTTAAGAACCAAACAGATAACACGGCAAAAAGGGAGATAAACAGATCGACTAAAAGATGAAGGGAGTGTACAAGGCTCCACACTGAGACAAGCACGTGGTGAAGAAAGACAGAATGACAATGGGGAAACAACATTGATGGGTCATGGCAATGGAAGTAAAAGATAGCAGAAATTAAGGCCAAAAACAGATAAGGGCTGTGATACTATACATAATCAAATGAAAAAAATATAGAAAAAGTTTGAAACTAGGAAACAATGAAAATATATGTATATGAAAAATACAGAAAGACCTAAACAGAAAAAGGATAAAACTAGAAGTATAAAAACACGAGTGTAGAGGGCTCCACGCTAAAACAACGAGGGGGGGGGGGGGCAAATATGAGAAAGGAAATAACAACTGAAGTAAAAGTCAATATTATGCCAAGGAATAGTAGCAGCAGGAAAAACCCAAAGGAAAAGCGGAACCGTTCCAGCTACAAAATCCTGCACGCACCGTATAGCCGCCAGCATCCATGAGCAATTCAGGCGTCTGCAGGAGGCTGGATTCCCCGTAGTCCTTCTACTGGCAGTGTGTGAAAGCCTTCTGCAAAAGCTGAAAGCCCCCAAGGTTTCCTGTAGTGAGCAGGGGAGTGAAGAGATAAAAGGCAAGACTCCTGTCCAGGTAATACCATATTATCATAGGTTTTCACATAATTTCAAGAAGCTGGCAGCGCGTTATAATGTACAAGTAGTTTTCTCTGCCCCATGTAAGCTTTCCAAGGTCTGCACTAAGAAAATGGAAAAACGAGATGACTGCACGACGAAACATCAAACAAAGTTTACGGAATGTAAAGCGAACGTTGTGTACAGAATTCCTATCAGTTGCGGGCGTCATTACATTGGGCAGACAGGAAGATGCTTCAATGACAGGGCCAGAGAACATAGATTATGCGTACGCAACAAATCAGGAAGTAACCTGGCCGACCATTGCAAAGCATGTGACACAGAGCAAAAGAGTGGATGCTATCCAAAAATAGATAAAACAGAATTCTTGACATCAGCTAAAGGAAAAACGGAGCGTGAAGTCATGGAGGCGTATTTTATAAGAAAAGCTGGGAAAAAGTGCGTCAGCGCACCTTCTATTCAATTACTGGACAGTGAAGTTGAATTCCTTGATGGCTATCTGTAGGTGTGAACCATGTGTCAAAAATATTTATGGTGTTGTGAACTGGAACGGTTCCGCTTTTCCTTTGGGTTTTTCCTGCTGCTACTATTCCTTGGCATAATATTGACTTTTACTTCAGTTGTTATTTCCTTTCTCATATTTGCCCCCCCCCCCCCCCTCGTTGTTTTAGCGTGGAGCCCTCTACACTCGTGTTTTTATACTTCTAGTTTTATCCTTTTTCTGTTTAGGTCTTTCTGTATTTTTCATATACATATATTTTCATTGTTTCCTAGTTTCAAACTTTTTCAATATTTTTTTCATTTGATTATGTATAGTATCACAGCCCTTATCTGTTTTTGGCCTAAATTTCTGCTATCTTTTACTTCCATTGCCATGACCCATCAATGTTGTTTCCCCATTGTCATTCTGTCTTTCTTCACCACGTGCTTGTCTCAGTGTGGAGCCTTGTACACTCCCCTCATCTTTTAGTCGATCTGTTTATCTCCCTTTTTGCCGCGTTATCTGTTTGGTTCTTAACATTGACAAGCTTGTAAAGCGCTTTTTGCAGTAAGTTTCGGTACACGATGTCTCTTTTCTTTCAGTGTTCCCCCGGCACCGTGTTTTCATTTTGTTATTGTATCGTAATTTTTTGCTTATTTTTCACACGCTGCAATCCTGATTGTGCTCTTCTTTGCGCATGCTCATCGCTTGATGGTGGTGATCGGCTCCTATATATTAGACGTGGTGGCTTTTCGAAATATAAAGTTGCAAGTTAGCGCCTGTCCTGTCCACTTCTGTGTCGTCCGTGTCCTTTTTGCGCTATGTTTTCTAAGAACTGTTACCAACTAGCCCAAACCAAGCTACTGTTACATCAAATTTCTCCTACATTGGGCTCTTTTCTATCCTCACCTGCCACCATTCATCCTGTGATCACCTGTGTCAACCTCATCGCCACAACTACAAGTCAGTCAAGGGTACTGGCGTTTTGCTTGAAACGTCGACTGATCCCTTGGGAGGTGCAAGCCTTATTGGGAGCCGTACCACCATCATGGGGACATGCACGAAGAATTTGCAAGATTCTGAAAAGTGAGTACTGGAGACAAGTTCGACTGTACCATGATTGGCTTCGAGTCCTCGTTTTGGAGCAGCCTACTGGAAATCCCACAAAACTAGCGGAATTTAAGAAGCTAGCAGCGCAGACGACTGAGTTCCTGTGGCAGCGAGCGCGTCTTGGCCTGCCACAAACAAGGAAGTCATTGAAAGGAACAGGTGAAGACGTCACCGTCCTGGGAGACGCTGTCATTTCCCCTGAAATAAGGAATATTTTAGAGAAAGGACCGAAGTTTGCGTACCAGCCCCCTGTGCAAAGGCAAGCATTAATCGCGTGTGTTCGTCAAACGGCGGCTAGAGCAACGGAAAAGGACAGAGAGCGTCTGATTGAAGATGGAATAGCCTGCCTCAAGAGTAATGAAAGGCACCTGATCAACAAAAAACCGCCGTTTCAAAAAGTGACTGCTTATCTGCATCAACAGAATCTGGTTGCTTTGCAGTGCGACAAAGAAGGTGGCTTTGCCATCTTACCAGCAGCGATGTTTAAAGAAAAAGCCCTCTCCGCCATCCAAAAGAACTTTAACCAAGTCAAGTTTGACCCGAAGCGGTGCCGTCGTTCTGGAATTCATCTTCTGGGAGAACTAGGTCTCGACACTCTTCGTAAAGCAGTGGAAAAGACCAAAAATGGATGCTTAGATGTATTTTACACTGCGAAAACGCACAAGCCTGCATGTCCGTTTAGGGTCATAGTGTCCGAGAACGGCACCTGGCAAAAGCTTGTTAGCTCCTACCTTCAACGGCACCTTAACACCTTGAAGACTGAGGATCCGTTCCTCATCCGAAGCTCTAAAGAATTGGTCGTCAACCTCGAGCAGGGTCCTTTTTGCGACGTGAATGGTTTTTCAATAGACATAGAAGACCTTTATTATTCAGTACCTCATGGAGAGTTGCTCTCAGTGCTCCGAGAAACAATATGTGAAAGCGGGGAAATAGCCTTCCAGAACGGCGCGGGAACCAGCAGCGATTCTTTCCTGTCTTTGCTGGAATTCTACCTTGCGTCCACAGCTATCTTTTCAGAAGGACATTTCTATATTCAAAAAAGAGGCATTTGTATAGGTTCCTCTGTTGCGCCTGTGTTATGTGACCTATTTTTATCCGCGATTGACAAACGCATTCAAGCTAATCTTTCTGACCTTCCTGTTTTAAAAGTGTTCAGATACGTTGATGATTTCCTTATTATTTTTAGAAAATGTAATGGAAGAAAATGCGATGTTGACAAGGAAGTGTTGAGAATTTTTTCGGAGCACGGTGCCGGGTTAAATTTTACGTGGGAATCACCTACAGATGGCCGCATTCAGTTCTTAGATATTGAATTAGATTTCACCAACCGTAATATCTGCTGGATGTACCATCCACGAACCAAAAAACGTCTGTTACGCTTTGACAGCGCGCACTCTAAAGTTGTTAAGCGGGGTATCGTGTCTTCATGTCTCCACGGAGCAGCTACAAAATCCTGCACGCACCGTATGGCCGCCAGCATCCATGAGCAATTCAGGCGCCTGCAGGAGGCTGGATTCCCCGTAGTCCTTCTACTGGCAGTGTGTGAAAGCCTTCTGCAAAAGCTGAAAGCCCCCAAGGTTTCTTGTAGTGAGCAGGGGAGTGAAGAGATAAAAGGCAAGACTCCTGTCCAGGTAATACCATATTATCATAGGTTTTCACATAATTTCAAGAAGCTGGCAGCGCGTTATAATGTACAAGTAGTTTTCTCTGCCCCATGTAAGCTTTCCAAGGTCTGCACTAAGAAAATGGAAAAACGAGATGACTGCACGACGAAACATCAAACAAAGTTTACGGAATGTAAAGCGAACGTTGTGTACAGAATTCCTATCAGTTGCGGGCGTCATTACATTGGGCAGACAGGAAGATGCTTCAATGACAGGGCCAGAGAACATAGATTATGCGTACGCAACAAATCAGGAAGTAACCTGGCCGACCATTGCAAAGCATGTGACACAGAGCAAAAGAGTGGATGCTATCCAAAAATAGATAAAACAGAATTCTTGACATCAGCTAAAGGAAAAACGGAGCGTGAAGTCATGGAGGCGTATTTTATAAGAAAAGCTGGGAAAAAGTGCGTCAGCGCACCTTCTATTCAATTACTGGACAGTGAAGTTGAATTCCTTGATGGCTATCTGTAGGTGTGAACCATGTGTCAAAAATATTTATGGTGTTGTGAACTGGAACGGTTCCGCTTTTCCTTTGGGTTTTTCCTGCTGCTACTATTCCTTGGCATAATATTGACTTTTACTTCAGTTGTTATTTCCTTTCTCATATTTGCCCCCCCCCCTCGTTGTTTTAGCGTGGAGCCCTCTACACTCGTGTTTTTATACTTCTAGTTTTATCCTTTTTCTGTTTAGGTCTTTCTGTATTTTTCATATACATATATTTTCATTGTTTCCTAGTTTCAAACTTTTTCAATATTTTTTTCATTTGATTATGTATAGTATCACAGCCCTTATCTGTTTTTGGCCTAAATTTCTGCTATCTTTTACTTCCATTGCCATGACCCATCAATGTTGTTTCCCCATTGTCATTCTGTCTTTCTTCACCACGTGCTTGTCTCAGTGTGGAGCCTTGTACACTCCCCTCATCTTTTAGTCGATCTGTTTATCTCCCTTTTTGCCGCGTTATCTGTTTGGTTCTTAACATTGACAAGCTTGTAAAGCGCTTTTTGCAGTAAGTTTCGGTACACGATGTCTCTTTTCTTTCAGTGTTCCCCCGGCACCGTGTTTTCATTTTGTTATTGTATCGTAATTTTTTGCTTATTTTTCACACGCTGCAATCCTGATTGTGCTCTTCTTTGCGCATGCTCATCGCTTGATGGTGGTGATCGGCTCCTATATATTAGACGTGGTGGCTTTTCGAAATATAAAGTTGCAAGTTAGCGCCTGTCCTGTCCACTTCTGTGTCGTCCGTGTCCTTTTTGCGCTATGTTTTCTAAGAACTGTTACCAACTAGCCCAAACCAAGCTACTGTTACATCAAAGAATAGGAATCGAGATGCACTTAGTGCTGGCTGCGCCTCCTTTTATATCTATCGCTGTGTTTGTGAGAAAACAAGAATCTACAATCAAATGCCAAACAAACTCTACAAAAAACATCAACTGCCCCAGAAGAAAAGAACTTTTCGTTTTTCGGTGGATAACCTCTAATCATTGTGAATTAACGACTTCATTCCAAATCAACTTCGAGCGAGTTTTCCCGTTGGAAAACAAACATTCCTCTCAACCTCCATAAAATTCTCAGAGTACCTTGGGTTTTCGCACCTGAGCTTAAATAGCATCTCGCCTGTGTGAACTCTTTTTCCATCCCCAATTCATTGCTTGGACATTTGAATGCCATCAGATTAGTATTTTCTGTTGGTTTTCACAAAAGTGTCAGTCTCTTCTTTTCACCTCATAGGCTTTTCACATGTTCTCACTCTTAATTGTTTTTACAGCCTTTATCACACACATGTGCACTTTCTAATCGTATTGTTGGCTGGATTTTATTTGTTGTTATTTTTACAATTTTATTTTCTCCGGATTACCACTGTTGGTTGTTGGCTTCCATTTTCATCAAGCTAGCTAAGTGCTTTATCACGAATCTTGCTGTTTTTTTCCTAATTAGAGTTTCTTCTACGTCATTACGTGTATATAGTAACAGTATAGTGTAGTATATTATAGAAAGTAAGATATACTTTGGCCGCGAGGCTCGTGCAACAACGTCTTATTGTACCGGGAAAGCACACAGGCAACACTGGAGACAACGCGGCTCCTTGTGCCAATCATTTTTAGCGCGAAAGCAGTACTCGACAACGAAAGCTGCAAAAGCTGATTCATCGTTGAAGCATTCACCTTGAAGAACCAAATTGGTAAATATTGCCGCAACTAAGATTTCAACCGGCGGCGACGCGAATTGATCAGCTTCGCTGGGCATTGCACGAGAGCAACATTGTATCACCGCAGTCGATCACACCTCGTGTTAAACTTTAAGGCCCTCTCACTTCTTGCTCTGAAACCAATTGTTTCTACGAGTTCATATTTCAATGTGTGCTTCTTAAGGTCATTTCTTAAATACTTATTCACTATACACCGGTAACTGGTAAGTCGATAAGCAAAAACTGGAAGCCAATGACGCCTGGACAACTGGCCCTCGCACATGAAAGCTTAGAAACCGTAGTGCGGACTGATGCCGCTTCTGTAGAGAAAGGAGAGCACTTTTCCTTATCCCGGCATATGGGACAACGCTGATGTATTTTCAGACAAAGTATGCTTCTTTATTCTGATTCGTATTGTGTCCTCTATTACTTCGGTTGGCCTAGGTTTCACTAAAGATCATCTGTGTTTGAGCTAAAATTACACCCCAATATCCTCTCCGCATTCTGCTTTCAGGGAAGCATAGAAGTCTGCGTTATGTACAAAACAACCATCGCCATAGTCTTACGCATGCTGTTCATTTTATCAATCCCGTAACGCTGCCGCCTATCCGGTACAGAGCGCGGGAAGCGAGCACTATCTCGTTTGTCCCGACGCGAAAGCCTTACGCCGGCTGGCCTGCAGATAGCGCCATCTGTCGCCCGCAAGGCGACTAGCGATTGCGCAATGCCATGTGTTCTACATAGCAAGCGGTTGCCGTACTTCGTAGCCTAAATGACTCTATTATTTCGTACATTTGTCTCAAGAACAGAATACAAGCGTAGAAGGACGGCAGGTTGGGCGAGTTGTTCCATGGTAAAAAGAAAATTCAAACAACGTTAGACAACTGGACTAGGACCAGAAAGAGAAGGAGACAAATACGGCGCTGAACTTAAAAATGATTTATTTGATGTAAGAAGTCAGCACTCTCCGTGGCTGACCCGTGTGTTGTGCCAAGCTCGGAGGCAGTTGTGAAGATTCTCTTGAAAGAGAACCCGGCTTCGTGCTTTGGTTTTAGCATAGACGTGGTAGCTTTATTTTATTCTCTTCCGCTTACTTCAGTTCTGCAATCTGTTCAGAAAAGTGATGAGTGCGCATACAAAATTATTGTGGCATTTCCAGTGGGTATTTCCTGCTAACTTTTATCTTTTTATTTAGAGAACACCTGTGTAACGTGGGAAGATAAAGTTTTTCAGCAAAAGTCGGAAGTGTGTATTGGTGCCAAAATTGCCCCTGTTCTTAGCAACATTTTTCTAAGTCATGTTGACAGCAAAATAGAGAGTGACCTAAATGGAAGGTATATTCGTATTTTTCGTTATGTGGACGACTTCCTGATTTAGTTGGGTCTTTGGGTACTGAAGTTGTGCATGAGTTACTCGATATTTTTTTTAAGCACGGGTCTGGACTGAGCTTTACACATGAGATCCCCGTCACGAACGTCCTGCTGTTCATAGATCTGAATTTGACCTTCTTGTCTAACCATGTATGCTGGCGCTCCCAGGAGTGGAAACTTCTTGTAAGCTACGCGTCTTGTCACTCCAAGCTTGTAAAATTCGGAATTGTAACAGGTTGTATTGCAATGGCCGTCAAAAAATCTTGTATTCATCAAATATTTAGTAGTCTTGCAGTCCAAGTCCAGAGATACAGACAGGCCGGTTTTCCAGATTCCGTACTTGTGTCTGGTGCAAAAAAAATTATAAGAGCACTGAAATGTTTGGGAAAGTCCAAAGAAAATGTTGACGGGAAAAAAAATTGCTCTCATGCCTTATGCGCAGGCGTTGTCGCATCGTTTTAAAAGGGTAAAGGCCAAGTATGGCGTGAAGGTAATTTTTTCTGCTCCTAATAACTTGGGTAAGTTCGCGGCAGCAGTCAGAGAAAGCAGGAAGAGTTTAAACAGAATACCGCCTTCAAGGCAAATCATATCCATAAGTTCATTAATTTCAAGATGCGCGTTGTGTACCAAATTTCTTTATCATGTGGTCTTATATAGGTGAGACAGGCCGTTGAATCAATGTTAGACTCATGGAGCATGCCAATTATTTGCATAAAAAGTCACTAATCTGGCAAAGCATTGCAGTGTGTGTAAATGTGTGTGTAAACCATTCTTCGACGACACACAATTGTTATTTTTTCATAGTGACAAGACTACCTGAGAAGTCGCTGAAGCGTTCCACACCATAAGCAAATCTAATGGTTGTGTTAGCAAAACTTCTTTAATTTTGGGAGCGAAAGAAATGGCATCGCTGCACAAAGAGGAGACTGGAAGGTAAGTATAACACGCACTAACGTTGGCATTTTGGAGTGTTTTTGGCCATCGATGTATGACCGTGCGCACGTGGGCCAAGTTTTGTACGGATAAATTGAATTCATACTTCAAATAGATCGGTTGTAAGTCTAGGTCATGCTTGTCTCCTCCTCTTTCTGGTCCAGTTACCTAGTGCTGTTTGAATTTTCTTGTTACCAGAATACAACCAATGGTTTTCGTAGTGCATTTGGCTGACTTTATTATTGCAGTAAGCAGGAAAAAACAACGCTCTTTAAACCTGCTCGCGAAAGCATCGTTTGAATATAGCGAAATGAGTTGTTCCTCGATAAAAAAAATGTGTCTTTCCGGCTAAATCTCGGAAGTCTATTCCTTGTAAAACAATAAACTTCTTCATCACGGTACTTGACTGGAGGCGCTGCTTCACGGTTAAATCTCAAGCTGATGCGTCTTTTTCATGGAATTCAACTAACAGTCATTTGGTAAATGTCATGTACTAACAATACATGACAGAAAAAAAGAGTTCCTCGAAAGTAGAAAGGAAAAGGTGGCAGTCTAGGAATTGTTTTCTCAAGACGAAAGAGGTTCGGTATTGTGTAGTCGGCGGCTTGCAGTATTATCAATATGCCAAAGATCAATTAATGCAGCAACGTCAACAAGAAACACAGTATTGGAAGCTATTGACGTAGCTATGAATTGCAAAGCCCTTCGCACCGTCAGAGCCGGGAGCCGAAGAATGTGGCGTCAGACTGCCGCCACTGATTTTACAAAGTACAGAAGGGAAGCAAAAACAAACTATAGAGCGAGCAGATCTATCATGGAAAGGTTCTCAACTGCGCCTGTCCCGGACACACAGGAAATTGAAGCTGCAAACACAAGAAGAGCGAAAAGCAAAAAAAAAAAGGTTATCAATCTGTGCTCGGTCCTAGAGCGCTCTATGTTGTTCCCTTTGTGCAATGTCATAAAGAATTCGATGCTTCCAGCAAAGATTTCGATGTTGTTCGCCGGGCCTCAAAAAGGTAACGAGAACTTCACGCGCTATTTGGAAATACTATATATGAGTACCATCGTAAATACTTTGCGCGAGCCCGTCCAAATACCGTATTATTGAAAACAGTGTACTCTCCATAATACAGTTAAATAAAATTGGCCGACTTCGTTCTTTCGGTACTAGCAACTCGCTAGTATGTGCGAACCTGGACGCAGCCAAATATATGTGTCCTACAAGGCACAAGTTGTGAAATATGTGCAGTGGCTTAATATGGAAACAAAAAAAAGATTGAAAAGTTGTGATGCAGTTTGTTTTCGCGAACATCTCTTAAACCAATGCAAATATTAGCAGGAGTTAGGTGTTCATTGATAATTAAACCAGAAAGAATGAAGAATAAAGCATCAAGACTATGTGGTGATCTGAAATCTTGACTGAATGCCAAAGTCCGCAGTGAATATCAAATTACGCAAAACATTCATGTCAGGGAAGTGCTGTACCACTGCATTTTATACATGGATATGTTATAATCTTCCCAGAACGAATGACAAGAAAATGTTTTTCATAATTATTGACTTGTACATAACATGTTTGCCGCGTAATAATTTTTTACTGTATTGCCGACCCTACATTTTCATGCATACACTTTGTTTGCGGGCTACTGTCACCACTATATGGCAAGACAAGCTTTTCAGTAGAGCAATAAAAAGCGAAAAGGCGAACAGCTAACAGATTGACCTTGTGCCCACAATCGACACCAAGTTTCAGGCGTCTTTGGCAGTCACAGGGATATAATTTGTCTTGCCACTGAGCCAGCCTTCTCACCTCTACTAAATTTTGGTTAATGACCTTATCTCATACTATTTTCGCGGATAGTAGGTGCCTGTAACTAGATACGAATACGACGACCAACGATTTAAGTAACTCTTGTTGTGTGGCTAGTTTTTGTATGTTTTAAGCCACAGCGGCAGAAACACGATAAAGGCACGATAATATGCAACACTCTAGGCAGCAGTATTTCGCACGGTATGCTTCTGCGAGTAATATATTTTTCTGTGAGAGAATTCGTAAGCCCCAAATTCGACATCGAGTTACAACGGCTGAAAACCGAGTACCAGCTACCCCCCCTCACCGTCTTTTCGTAGCATTCAAAGCCTCGTAGTGGGATGCAACTGCTAGCAGCAAACTTTTTCTCATCATAAAAACAGTGCTCCTCGACCTCCCGTGCTATAATGCAGATTATTATTTATATTACAACAATCCTCGAAAGCTAGCGATCAAGCCGAATGTGCCAACAGATTTCCGTGACCTCTCCTCTAATGCCATTTATTGAACGTCTGGGCTGTCACGCTTGAGGATTAACCGTGACCTCATGATGAACACTCGGAGAGTTTTGGCTTGAGGTGTTTCAAATTTAACGAAATGGGACTTAAATTGATGTTTTAGAGGGTAGCGATATCTGTTCCTACTCTTCTCTATAGGCCCCGTTGCGAACAACTTAGGAAAAGCGTAATCGAACCTGCTTCTTCTTGTGTCCATCAACTCACTGCTTTTTATATTGTATGTCCCATTCTGTGCGTCACTAGTCATTATTTATAGACCGTTACCTTTGTCTCAAGGTCCAATCGCAGTGTCACGAAGTGAACAGCTCGAACTGGGACATACGCATTAGGGCGAAGAAGCATGCGTACACAGCGCCGGCATATTGTTAGTTACCGTTATATTTATCTGTTTCTTCATTCTACAGTTAATCTATGCTCGGGCTGCTGAATTAAAATCTAGCATTCACTTGAAAACATTTACCACAAGCACGCTTCGTGGCTAGAAAGTATATTTGAGAATAGTTTTGTTACCAGCTGTACACCGCTTATTACCCACTGTGGCCAGTGCGTGTGTTACAGGTAATTCACACATTTCATACCCGTGACCTGCATAGGCGCAAATCTGTTGGGCACGTCCAACGTTACCATCCATGTAAAGTATCCGGTCAATTGTAATGTCAACATTCTTCTCAAGAAAGCATAGCGTTGCGAGCGCTTGACATTTACGTGAGATTTGGTTTCATCATCGACATCATAATCATCAGTCTTACTACACCCACTGCAGGGCAAAGGCCTCTCCAATGTCTTTCCAATTAACGCTGTCCTTTGCCAGCTGCATCCACCATTTGCCTGCAAACTTTTTTTATCTCATCCGCCCACCTAGCCTTCTGCCGCCCCCTGCTTCGCTTACTTTCTCTCGGAATCCACTCCGTTACCCGTAAGGACCAGCGGTTATCTTGCCTTCGCATTACATGCCCTGCCCAAGCCCATTTCTTCTTCTCGATTTCGACTACGATGTCATTAACCCGCGTTTGTTCCCTTACCCACTCTGCCCGCTTCCGGTCTCTTAACTTTACACCTACTATTTTTCTTGCCATGGCTCGCTGCGTTTTTCTTTACTTAAGCTGAACTCTTTTCGTTAGCCTCCACGTTTCTACCCCGAAGGTGAGTACCGGTAAGATACAGCTGTTGTACACTTTTTTAGTTGGTCTTTGGGGACAGGAAATCGCGCAGTATCTGCCTCATACATCTATGGACACCTGAACCGCGCCGTAAGGGAAGGGATAAAGGAGGGAGTGAAAGAAGAAAGGAAGAAAGAGGTGCCGTTGTGGAGGGCTCCGGAATAATTTCGACCACATAGGGATCTTTAACGCGCACTGACATCGCAGAGAGCACGGGCGCCTTAGCGTTTTACTCCATAAACACGCAGCCGCCGTGGCCGGGTTCGAACCCGGGAACTCCGGATCAGTAGTCGAGCGCCCTAACCACTGAGCCACCGCGGCGGGTCTTTGTACACTTTTCTCTTGAGTGAAATTGATAAACTGCCACTCATGATCTGAGAGAACCTGCCGTATGCGCTCCGCCCCAAAAACTAAGAGCTAGGGTAGCCCACATTAGTAATTTTCATATGGTGCCGACCGAGCAAGCTATAAAGAACGGAGGTAGCCTAAAAGCGGCGAAGAGGAAACTAGGCATAGGTGAAAACCAGATGTGTGCGTTGAGAGACAAGGCAGGTAATGCCATTAGCAAAAAGGATAAGCTAGTTAAAGCAGCCGAGAGCTCTACACAAATATATCCACTAGCCAATGTAACCAGAACATTAATAATAGAGGCTGTAGCGAACAGAAATGCGTCATCCTATCCGCAACAAAAGGGGAAGCAAAGACGACCTTAGGAGCAACGCAATGGGGAAAAGCAGCTGAGGAGGATCATGCAACAGCAGATCTGTTGAAAGACAGAGGGGAGATTCTACAAGAAATCTAGCCACCCCTTATACGCAATGTCTATTGACCTCGACCGTACCAGAAGCTTGGAAGAATGGAAACAATATCTTAATTCATGAGAAGGGAGACGCCAAATCTTGAAAAATTACACACCGATCAGCTTACTTTCTGTTTCCTACAAGGTATTTACTAAGGTAATCGCTAATAGAGTAAAAGCGGCCTTAAATTTTAATAAACCAAATCATCATGCTGGCTTTCGTAAAGGATATTCCACAATATATCATATTCACGCTATCAATCAGTTGATAGAAAAATGCTCAGAATATAACCAACCACTATGCATTGCCTTCATTCACTACGAAAAAGCATTCGACTCAGTGAAAACATCCGCAGTCATAGAGGCATTGCGTAATCAGGGTGTAGAAGAGCCTTATGTGAAAGTACTGGCAGATATCTGTAGCAGCTGCAACGCCAGCATAGTCCTCCATAAAGTCAGAAAAAAATTCGAATAAGGAAGGGCGTCAGGCAGGGAGGCACGAACTCGAGAATGCTATTCACCGCCTGTTTACAGGAGGTATTCCGAGGCCTGAATTGGGAACAGTTAGGGATAAGAGTTAATGGAGAATACCTAAATAATCTGCGATTTGATCATGGTATTGCCTTGCTGAGTCACTCAGGAGATGAACTGCCTAGTAAGATCAATAAGTTCAGCAGAGCACAACGGTAGGCATCAAAATTAACATGCCGAAACCAATGTAATGTTCAACAGTCTAGCAAAGAAACAGGAGTTTACAATTGGCAGCGAGTTGCTGGAAATGGTTGACGAATATGTCTACTTCGATCAGGTAGTGACCACTGATCCGGATCATGAGGTAAATAACTAGAAGAATAAATATAGGGTGGAGCGCATATGGCAGGTTCTCTCAGATCATGAATGGCAGTTTACCAATGCCCCTCAAGAGAAAAATATGCAATACGTTTCTTACCAGTACTCACCTACGGGGCAGAAACGTGGAGGCTAACGAAGAGTGTTCAGCTCAAGTTAAGGACAACGCAGCGAGCTATGGAAAAGAAAAATTATAGGTGTAACGTTAAGAGAGCGGAAGCGGGCAGAGTGGGTGAGGGAACAAACACGAGTTTATGACATCCCAGTCGAAATGAAGAGGAAGAAATGGTCTTGGGCAGGGTATGCATTGTGAAGGAAAGATTATCGCTGGACATTAAGGGTAACGGAGTGGATGACAAGAGAAGGCAAGCGTAGCAGGAGGCGGCAGAAGGTTAGGTGGACGGATGAGATGAAGAAGTTTCCAGGCAAATGGTGGATGCAGCTGGAAAAGGACAGGGTTAATTAGAGAGACATGGGAGAGGCCTTTGCCCTGCAGTGAGCGTTGTCAGGGTGATGATGATGATGAAGAAGAAGCTGGCAAGACAGTTGGAAGGAGCGTTCGTGCTAGGCAGTGCTGCATAGATTACTACGATGAGGAAGCGCTAGCGCTATGCTCATACGCTCAAGAGACCATCGTACATACGCAAGAGGCGATTTTGCAAGGATATGATGATCCGGATTAGATCTTTCGCTCGAATAATTTGTCTTTGCCATCGATATTGCTACTGGGACGGCTTATCCTCCGAACAATTTTTTGAAGGTCATTATCATGAATGAAAGACTGCGGGGAATGATTTTTGAGCGGAAGAGACGGGTTCTTTGAATCCCACTATGAGTATCTGTGAAATGCGATATACGCAAAAATGTGAAAATTGCAAGAGTTTACCAAAAAAAGAGCAGAAGGGTAAGGCAACGATTCGGTTGTTTTGTCAAGGTGGAAGAAAGATGTTCGTGGCTGTAGCTGCAGGATCCATGGGTAGTTTTCGCCTGCTATTCTTATAATGCCATACATCGTTCAGTTCAGAAACGTCTGCAACAACGTAACATAGGGAGCTGCGAACACAGCTCTGACGTACAAGACCACACGCGTCAAATCAGTGCGCAGAGGCTAATGCATTGTCAGTGTCTCTGGGCTGTTTATAAAGCTGTGAAAAATAGGAAACGAAAACTAGAAATCTATTCGGCTATTCGTTGCAAGGCGGCTCACTGCGGCCGTCGAGGAAAAAATACAGGAAGAAACGCTGCAAAAGGTGGAAGGGCAAGGAACTATGAACGACGGTTATTACCTTTTGGCTCTACTCAATGGTTCTTATGCTGCTGCCTTCGTGCTGATGACATGCCGGAACGACTCTGTGTTCACGCGCACTCCCGGAAGAAGCGCGAGGCATGAAGACAGCATTCGAAAAAAGCGACATCCAGTGCGTCTTTCCAAACACAGTGTGTCTAAGAATATCGAACGTTTGGAAAAATGAATGCACAATTTGGGGCGCTGCAGCTCACTGCTAATTGGCAACTTGGGTAGGCAGCGGAGACACAAGAGTGGCCAGAGCCAGAGTATCTGCGCCACTAGGCAAGAGGAAAGCGACGTGCGTGGCAGTGTTCAGAGCTAACAATCACGAGACATTGAACTTAATGTATGGAAAACTTTATTAAGCAAGCGAGTTTGGACCATGCAAGGTCTCAGGGCCACCGCACAGCCCTCACATTACGCGCATGTGTCCAGGCCACGTAGGGCCATGGCACTGGCACCCCGGTTCACACAGCGAAGTTGCGTGTCCGGGTCCTGCGACGCAAGGAGGGCCTCTCATTCCTCCCTTGTATCGATGGCGGGCTGTCCCTGCGGGGGAGGATCGGCAGGGCAGCCGAAGAGGATGTGGTCCAGGGTGGCGTGCGGAGCTCCGCAGAGAGTGCACTCTGGGGAAACATGGCGGAAGTAGGAGAGACGCTGAGGGGTAGGAAGAGTTCGGGTCTGGAGTCGCCTCCAGAGGATTTGTTGGGAGTGGGATAGGCGGGGGTGGGGAGGGGGCTAGAGTCGACGGGCAAGGCGTGCTTGTTGAGTTAGCTCTGAAAACGAGTGTGCCCGCTCCCTCGAGAAATCCCTGCTCGGGTCGCCATTTGCCCGGCAAATAAGTCCTCGGGCTGTGTTATCGGCGGCCTCATTTCCGGGATTGCCAGAGTGAGCCGGCACCCACACGAGCTCAATACGCCTATCGGGATTTAGGGTGCACATTCTCAATATCTGCCACGCGGGGGGATGGACGCGTCCGCGGGCGAAGTTAAGAACGGCTGTTTTGGAATTGCTAAGTATATAAGCCGCATTGGTTTGGGCAATGGCTAGTGCTATAGCTGCTTCCTCTGCGTCTTCCGGGGTACAAGGGGGGTCTATGAAATGGGTAAATGGAGGGCTGCTGGATGGTAAGCCACAGCTACTGAACGGTCTGGACCACACGTGGCGTCCACCCAGCGCACATCCTCTGAAGTGTCATATTCTTTATGGAGAGCTTTGGCTCGCGCGACGCGGCGGGATTGATGATATTCAGGGTGGACATTCTTAGGAAAGGTTTCAGGATAAGCGCGGTGTGTATGGCGCGAGGGAGAGAGATGAAGTCTGTCGTGTGTGCCGGTATGCGAATTCCTAGAGAATCCAGTATATATCGTCCGGCTTCCGTGCCAGCCAGACGAAGGTACTGTGTGTAGCGATGTGCATCTATAAGTTCTTGTATAGTGTTGTGCATTCCTAATTTGAAGAGCCTGTTCGTGCTAGTGCTCTTTGGTAGGTTTAGCGCTGCTTTGGTAGCCATGCGGATTAGAGCATTTATCTTGTCTTTATCCGCACAGGAGAGGTTCAGGTAAGGAGTGGCGTAAAGAATGCGGCTAAGCACAAAGGCATGCAGCACCTTGAGATTGTCTGCTTCGTCTAGACCGGCTCGTGAATGTGAAACCCTTCTAAGAAGATGGATGACGGAGTAAGTGGACTGTTTTAGTGCTTTCAGGGTAAGGTTGTTTTCCCCCGTGTCCTGTAAATGCAGGTCAATAATGCGGAGGGAAGGTGTTTGCGGTATGGGAGTGTCATGCAGGTAGATCGTGATGGGGGAGGTAGGGACGCGCCGCGGGCGGATTATGAGTAGTGCTGACTTTGTGGGGGAGCATTCAAGCCCAATGTTTGCCGCGTGAATAGCTATAGTTGTGGCGGCTTCCTGAAGGGTCGATTCTATGTCGCCATCTGAGCCGTATGTGGTCCAAACCGTTATATCATCCGCGTAAAGTGTGTGTCCTAAGTGCGGAATGCGGCTGAGAGCCTTGGCCAGGGGGATGAGGGTGAGGTTGAAGAGGAAGGGAGATAACACCGCTCCTTGCGGGGTGCCAACATAACCAAGTGTGAAGGGGGGGGGGGGGGTCTGTATATCATCTATATGCAGTGAGGCTGTGCGACCGTTTAAGAAGGCCCGAATATAGTTGTAGGTCTTAGGCCCCAACTGCAGCTCTTGGATGCCCTACAGGATGGCGCTGTGCGTAACTTTTTCGAATGCTTTGGCGAGATCGACTGCCAGGATTGCTCTGGTGTGATGTAACATGTCATTGAGGATAGCGTGTGAAATCTGCAGTAGGGCGTCCTGTGCCGAGAGGTGGGCTCGAAATCCTACCATAGTATGGGGATATAGTCTATGGGATTCCATGTGTTGCGTGAGACGGGTGATGTTGACATGCTCAAACAGTTTGCCCAAGCACGAAGTCAGCGAAATGGGACGGAGGTTTTGGGCGTTAATAGGCTTATTTGGTTTAGGAATGAAAATTATTTTCCCGTGCTTCCATTCAGCGGGTAGCGCCCCCATTTCCCAGCACTCATTGAAGTAGTCGGTGAGAAGGGAAATTGAACGGTCATCTATATTTCTGAGCATGACATTTGTGATTTGGTCCTCCCCAGGGGTTGAGTTTCGGAGCTTGATAAGGGCTCCTCTGACTTCAACCTCCATAATGGGGGCGTCGAGGGAGGATTGATCGAGGCCTACATAGTCGGGATATGATACAGCTTGGCCCACAGTGGTATAAGTTGATTGCAGTTGGCGTAACAGTGCTTGATGATTTTGACGATTTTTATGGGTAAGCCTTTTGAGTGTAAGCCGTGTTTGCTTTTTAGATTCAGTGGGGTCTATCATATGCCGTAGAAGATGCCAGGCCCTGGTGGAGGAGAGATTACCGCGTAATCCGTCACATAATTGGTGCCAGTTAGATTTACTAAGTGCGGCACTGTGCTCTTCTGTTTGTTTCTGTAGTTGCGCTAATTTTAGCCTAAGTTGCGGATTTTGCTTCTGGGTTTTCCAGCGTGTGAGGATACTGTTCTGAGCTTGGAGTAGGTGCGCTAAGCGACTGTATGCAACGGGAGTCTCGGGGGTGGCGTCTAATGTTTGCCTGATTGCCTGGACATCGTGTTTCAGCTCTGTCATCCATGTGTGGAGGTTAAATGGGGATTCTAATGTTTTGGCCTCTCTGTGCTTCCGAAGATTATCCCTGCTGGTAATTCAGACACGGTAGTTTTTAGCTTTTTTGGCGAAATCAAGCTGTATAGTTATGATATAATGATCACTGCCCAGGGCCTCATTTGTGTTTGTCCACACCGGTGTGGGAAGGTTGCGACCAAAAGTAAGATCTGGGCTTGTGTCGTAAGTTACACTATTGCCGATTCTTGTAGGTGTGCTCAGATCACTTTATATGGACAGGCCGTGCATCTGAAAGGTGTTGCGCAATTCCGCTCCTCTCTTGTTAGTGCGTGTGTACCTCCAGTCTACATGTGCGCAGTTGAAATCCCCTAATGTAATGAGGTGGTTCCTTTTTGCACCGTTGGAGGCGGCTTTAATTATAGAGATTAAATCTGAGACCGGTTGCCTCGGAAGAAGGTAACAGTTGAGGATGAAGAGGGAATGAGATCTGTGAGTGGAGGGGATTAATTCTAGGAATGTGTGAGCTACCGGCGAGGTTAGTACATGACAAGTGTATGGTACAAAATGTTGGAGATACGTCGTAACCCTGGGGTTTGGAGTGGTGTCAGAGGGTACCAGAGCGTATCCTGGCAGCGATAAATTTGTGCCAGCATCCTGAAGGGCTACTATATCAGGGGGTGTGGAGGAAGCAGAGAGGAGCTGCTGCAGGGGGTATCGTTTGCGACGAAACCCCCTGCAGTTCCATTTTAGGATGCTTAATTGGAGATTATTGCCCATCAACTGGGCCATGCTGGAGGGTGGGGGGGGGGCGGAGGATGGAAGCAGCTATGGGGTTGCTAGCTGGGATATGTGAAGACATTCCAGCAATTATTTGTGGAATTTGTTGGAGAATGGCAGTGGTTACTTGACTGATAATAGTTTCTGTAAGCTTAGTGATGGCGGCTTCAATGTAATTTTGAGTCTGAGCCAGAATGCTGGCTTCGAGCTGTTGGGCAAAGGTTTGTAATTTAGAATCCATGTCTGGAATGTCTTCTGGTCTGCGCTTCTTTTGTGGAGGAGGTGTGGAGGGTTGGGGTGTAGGTGAAGAGGTCTGGGGTGTTGGTGAAGGAGTGGGTGGAGAAACGGTAGGATGGATAGAATCAATGGCTGCCCTAAGATGCCTTACCTCTTCCCACAGGAGAGCTATCTGTTCCTCCCGCTTTGAGGTTTGGGGTGTACTGGTGGGTTTGGTCCAGGCTCGCTGGCGATCTTGATGAGGCACTAGCGGTGGAAAGTCGTTTGGCGTGGGCACTGGTTGCTTGGGTTTCAGCGCGGTCTGTCTACGAGGTGGAGGGGTCCTGGCTTTGCACGAGCCGGTACCGGTAAGGTGGGAACCACCACAAAGAATGCAGCTTGGTGTGCATGGGGTCTCTTGAGGGGTGTGCTTCTCGCCACACCGCGGGCAGAGTCCAGCCTTCGGAAGAGGGCACACGTCGTACCTGTGTCCAGGCTTCCTGCAGTTTGTGCAGGCATCGGGGCTACCCTTGTATTCGGTGCAGCGGTGTACCACACACATATATTTAATTGTGTGAGGCACGGGACCTGAGGCAAAAGTTATTAAGATGGACGCTGTTTTCCCCATGCGTCGGGCCGCTATAATGTTAGCGTCCGGGTTTCTGTACTGTATGTCAGTCAGGATTTGCGCTAGTGTTTCATTCCAGTAGGCCCGGGAAATGCCTTGAACTTAAGGCATAATTATTTTATCTAAGCAAGTACCCAGGGTTCGTCTTTCTTTCATTAATGACGAATCCAATACATGCCATCACCCCTTCCCAACCCACCAGAATCGACATGGCGTTCGAGAAGATGCCATGAACAGTACATGAAGTAAGGTACGCATAGACATACTACTGTAATCTCATGGCCATGCTACTGCCGATCAAGCTGGACCCGCTGACGCCGTCGCCGAAGCCTATGAGCGAAGACGACGTTGAAGATGCAACGCACTTCAGCTACCCTTTGGACGGCAACTACGACACCTGGCCAGAGTGTCATGTTGAGTGCGCGCCTACGAACCCGATGGGAAAATGCAGTGTCAACCCAATGGCGCACCTCGGAAAAGTTTTGTCATCACTCGGCATAGTGGTGTCATCGCTCGGGAAATTGGTGTCATCGAGAAAAAAAATCAATGCAATATGGATGAAACACTACTTTATTAAGAGCTTCGCAAGTAAAACTGAACTGAGAGATCGCAATACGGCCGGCTGGTTCTTTTGCGTTGTCTTGACCTCACAAGCAGCCACATTACACTCGGAAACATACAGGATCATCACTAAGCTCAGCAACATTTCGCGGTAAGGCCTCACTCAGAGACAAGTAATACTCTCGCATTTACGCAAGAATTACTTATGTGCCCCATAATTTTTTGAAGCTAGCTGCTGTTGCCTCCCTGTGCAATTTTAACACCTCTTTTGCAAGGGAAACACTGAATCATTTACCAAGGCCCATTCAAACTTCAATATACCCAATTAAGATAGGCTGAACAGGTGAATATCCAAGCTAATCGCGGTTAAGAATTGTAGGAAAGGGTAAAAAACTACTGGACAAAAGCCAGGTCCATTGTTCGCCTTCTCTCTAAGGTTGCTTTACTTGTTTCAGCAATTGTATGTTTAAATGCATTGGAAAAGTTGGATAGTAAGTTGAATGGAATTAAAGTGATCTAATCAATGACATCCCCTACCTTATATGTGAAGAGGATGTTGTTGTTCCCCAAACATTCCGTTTTTCACAAGGTCATAAGGCACTTTCTATATAGGATGACAAATTTTTCTACAACTACCCAGCGTCCTCCAAACAATCATCATGCTCCTAATCCTCACTTCAACTTTTGCAACTTGCTTTGCATGATCAGCTTTCCTTTGTTTTCCTTTTGTTGCACGCGTTATTCTATACGCCCACAGAACCGACTTCATTTTTAGCATCCTAAAGATTGTGGGTGGTGTGGAGATCTGTAGGATTAACAAGCTTGTTTAAGACTCGTAATGAAATTTATAATGACAGTGCCACCCCTCTTAACTGATTTCGTGGTTATTAGGTCACTTAGGGCCAGGTAGATATTCTTCTCAATATTATATTTTCTGGCTTCGTTTCTTGGAGGCTTATTCAATAGCTTCGCAGTTCTTCCAGCGTTTTTTTCTATTCAGGGGGGGGGGGCACGAAAGTTGCAGCTTTTCTTACTTTGGCATTTCCTAGTGCGTATTTTGACACTTGAGAAAGGTTGCCTATACATTGCACCTGCCCCTAATCCCTCAATTCTATTGCTCAAAGTAATGATATTTGTGATGTAAGTGCCCATCTCTTTTGTATTGAAATAGTGCTCTTGGTAATACCTGGTATTTGGAGATAAGGAGATCAAGTATCAGGATCTCTGGAGGTCAGGTATCAGCAGATCTGTTGAAGGACGTATGAGAGATTACATTATTAAAACTAGCCGCCCTTTGTACGCAATGCCTTATGCCCTCGAGCGTACCATAAGCTTGGAAGCTCGCGAACATTATCTTAACTGATAAGAACGGAGACGTCGAGGACTTGAAAAGTTACTGTCAGTGGCCTACAAGGTATTTACTTGGGTAATCACTATCAGAGTCAGGAGAACCTCAAATTTCAGTGAACAAAAGCAGATACTGGACAATAGACCATATTTACACTGTCCATCAGTTGATAAAGAAACATTCAGAATATTAACAACCCCATATTACAGATTTCATTCATAGTGAGAAAACATATGACTCAGTGGAAAACTGAGCAGTAATGCAGGCATTACGGAATGAGGGTGTAGAAGAATCTGGTGTGCAAATACCGGAAGATACCTATAACACTGTACACCTACCAAAGTCCTCCGGAAAGCCAGCTATAAAATTCCCATAAATAAGGGTGCCAGGCAATGACTTGTGGTTCCCCTGCGAGACAGTTGAAAAGTATCTTGGTTTATTATGTACTGCCCAGAATACAACGCGAAAAAAAGATATGTGATGTTCGCCTCATTCAAGAAGACGGGAGCCCTTCACAATACAATTTAGGAAATTGTCTGCCTGAGTGGAAAACAGACATGCAGAAAGGAGGCCGCACGGCTTCTTTTAACATTTCTGCAGGAGAGTGATCTTGTTTCTAAATGGTGACAGCAGACCGGACTATTGTCTAATGTGATTGAATGTGTGCGTAGATGGTGTCTTCTGGAGTGGACTATGTTATACTATGAGTGAATGTGTGGATAGATGGTGACTTCAGGAGTGGAATATGTATTATTATAAGTGACTCTGCGCATAGAGGGGCAGATCCGAATGCTTTTAGGTCATTATTAATATTTAAATGACGCTACGGTGGAGCAAAGAAGCAAGACTAATCCCACATTTAGCATACAACTTAACTCAAGCTTATCCTGGTTTCTTGCATGTGAAGCCGCCGCGGTGGCTGAGTTATGGCGCTCGGCTGCCGGCCTGAAAGACGCGGGTTCGATCCCAACCGCGGTGGTCGAATTTCGATGGAGGCGAAATTCTCGAGGCCTATGCACTGTGCGATGTCAGTGCATGTTAAAGAACACCAGGTTGTCGAAATTTCCGGAGCCCTTCACTACGGCGTCTCTCATAGCCTAAGTTACTTTGAACGTTAAACCCCTATAAACCAAAGCAAACCTTGCATGTGAATTTTTGACCCACCGTTCTGCTCTGCCTAATTCGTTGATCATGCTTTGCAGTTCATTCATCTCCTGCCTACTGGCTTGGGCCAGTAGGCAGGCCCATGCACTTTCCTTTTCTTTCTTTCTGTTCTTTATTTCTTCCTTTTCTTCTTTTCTTTCTTTCTGCTGCAGTAGCAGCAGCAGCAGCTATTCAGCGCCTGTTTACACAAGGCGTGCCGAGGAATGGATTGTGAAGCACAGGGAATAACAGTAAATGGAGTATGCGAACATAATGTGCGATTCGCTGCTGACGTTGCCTTGTTAAGCCACTCAGGAGATGAACTGCTGAGCATGATTAACGAGTTAGACAGGCAATGGGTTAGAGCGATGGGTCTAAAAAATTCACGTGCAGGAAACCAAGGTGAAGTTGAGTTCAGTTGTATGCTACAGGTGGTATTACCCTTGCTTGTTCTGCCGGCTACTGCTCCTGCGTAGCGTTACTTATGTGTTAATAATCACCTAAAATCGGTCGCGTCGGCACCGCTATGCACACAGTCACTTATAAGAGTACATATTCCACTCCCGCTGTAACCATCTATGCACACATTCACTCAGAGTAGAAAATCGTCCACTCCAGAAGTCACCATCTATGCACATATTCAGTCACAGTCGAACATAGCCCATTGCGGTGCCACCACCAATGCACACATTCACTCACAGTATAACATAGTACACTCCAGAAGACACCATCTACGCAAACATCCAATCACAGTTGACTATAGTCTGTTCCTGCTGACACCATTTAAAGACAAGATCAGTGTCCGGCAGAAATGATAAAAAAAGCGTGCAGCCTCTCTTCTGCACATCTGGTTTCCACTCGGCTAGACAATGTCCTGAACTGTACACTGAAGGGCTCCTGTCTTCTCGAAGGAAGCGAGCATCACATACATTTCCGCGTTGTACTCTCGGCAGTACATAATAAACCAAGGTACCCTTCAACTATCCCGCAGGGGAGCAGCAAATCGCAACTGGTAGAGAGGTGCTGGAAGTGGTAAAGAAATACGTTTACGTCAGGAAGGTTAGTACTGCTGATTGAATTATGTGAGAGGAGTAACTAGAAGAATATGAATGGGATGGAGTGGATATGGTAAGTTCTCTCAGATCATGAATGGCATTTTAACATCGCCCCTCAAGAGAAAAGTATACAACAGCTGAATCTTACCGGTACTCACCTATATGGCAGAAAAGTGGAGGCTAACGAATATAGTTTTGCTTCCGTTAAGGACAAAGCAGCGACCAATGGAAAGAATAATCATAGGTGTCACGTTAAGAGATCACAAGCAGCCATAGTGGGCGATGAAACAAACGCGGGCTAATTACATCCTAATCGAAATCAGGAGGAAGAAGTGGGCTTGGGCAGGGCATGTACTGCGAAGGCAAGATAACCCCTGGTTCTTAATGGTAACGAAGTGGATTCCAAGAAAAGGCAAGGGTAGCAAGATGTGGCACAAAATTAGGCGGGTGGATGAGAATAGGAAGTTTGCAGAGATACGGTGGCCGCTGCGGGCAAAGGACAGGGCTAATTAGAGAGACAAGAGAGGGGCCTTTGCCCTGCAGTGGACATAGTTAGGCAGATCATGATGATGAGTGGCCTGGGTTGGTATGTGTATCTTAATAAGTGAGTTCGCGTGGATTTCGGAAAGGCCTGGTGTCTTAAGTTAGAAGTAAGTATACTGCAAAGAGATACACTATTTGTGCTAAAACAGAACGATTGAGCGCTACATCCATTCCACTGCACGCGACTGCCGCCATTATTACATTAAATATTTCTTTACCTTCTCCGCAGCTTCTTACAAAGAGCGGTTATCGTAGCTCACATCGTTCATGTGATCAACACTGTAAGCGGGGAAAAGCACCGCTATTTCAAATTACACGTGACAGCTTTGAGATGGCATGAAGCAGCGCTGTTTTTGCACTAAGAGTGTGTGCATGTGATGAAAATATTCCCAACTAGATTGCTTAGCCATGCAACCAAAGTCAGAATAACTCTACTAGCGTGATCAAGGCAATGCTTCTAGGAACATAACTTTAGCAAAACACTCTTCGCTGGAATGTCACTGAGAGTGTTTGTGAAAGGTCTGCATGAAAACAGGCGACAAAGGGAAAGTGTTTACTGAGTAAGACCAGAAGAACCTGACAGCATAATAGTTGTTTTAGAAGGTGGGAGATAGATGAGACTGCTTGTGCTTAAGAGCCATTGTGTTATCTCCTGCTCGTATTCTTCAACGTCAGCATCGTCAGCAACAGCGCAGAACGCGAGCTGACATTTCAGCTTTATCGTAGAAGATCAAACGCGCGAACTCAGTTTCAGGAGCCGAAAGAGATGACGTCAAACTCCCGGTTCTGTTTACTAAGCAGTAAGCGCAAAAGAACTTAAATACGAAAAAACCCGGGAGGGCACTCATTCCGCCTATCACAAAATACAGACGAGAAATAACACGGCAAACAATGAAATACCAAGTAGCAATTAACAAAGACGATCACGTTGTGCCTGTCCCGGACGCTTGGCTTTATGCGACTGCCGTTGTTTGGATGCAGCAAACATTCGAAGCTCGAGGCAACGATTGTGGCGTTAAGCATAGAGGGACCGTTCAAAAAATTGATGTTCGGTGTTCTATTCTAAGTACTGTGCTTTTAAAAATATTGCGCTGTTGGAAAGAAAGAAATCTGCATAACAGCGTTATGTTATTGAGGCCACTGCATTTGATTCTTGATTTGAAGATCGGCTTCACAGCGTAGGCATGTAACAGTGCAATGCGACACGTATAAGTCTAACTTCTGAAAAGTTGACAAAGGGGCGATGGAGAATTAAGAGCTAGAAATTACGACACAATAAGCTTCAGGCATATTTCTTTTAGAGAATTATCTTGAAGTGAAGGATAAAAATTCGGCACTAAGACTGTTTACGTGTGAGGATGAGAAAACATAAACGTGCTGAGTTATGCTCTGTTGTAGAATTATTATAGGTCATGATTATGTCTACGCGCCATGATTATGCGTACTTTGTAAAAACATATGCACCTTAAATTAAGTTACTTGTAAACTGCTGAATCATGTTACGCTGAAAAATGACTCTGAGTCATGGCTTTCATTGGTCAGAGTACGTTATGTTTCATCATTCCCGCGTATGTTCGCTTACTTATGTTGTGTCATTTCATTTCACTTATTGGCGCCTTAAGTGCCCGTGGGCACTGCAGAAGGCGGAGACAAGAACAGTGTGTAACATCATATTGATACGAGTTAAACAACAACATAAACAAAGTGAAACCAAAGGAACGAAAAAGCAAAAAATCACGAGTAGAGACAGTATCACAGGATCAGATTATTTGGTAAGGCCAAAAAACACCATGTGAAACAAAGGTGAATCGCTAGTTTAACCATTTAATGGAGGACAAAGTACAGCGTTGGACTGTCAACTAATCTTCTATTCAAGAAACCACAAACTACGTAACCGAAACCAATAACACCTTAATAACACCAGCATGACAATAATAATATTAATAATAATAATTGGTTTTGGGGGAAAGGAAATGGCGAAGTATCTGTCACATATATCGTTGGACACCTGAACCGCGCCGTAAGGGAAGGGATAAAGGAGGGAGTGAAAGAAGAAAGGAAGAAGAGGTGCCGTAATAATTTCGACCACCTGGGGATCTTTAACGTGCACTGACATCGCACAGCACACGGGCGCCTTAGCGTTCCGCTGTTACAGAATTTAACTGCGGTTACGCAAATCGCGATTCGCCGTTGATTGTGGTCGTTGTTGCCTCAAATGCGATGGCACATATCCACGGTGGGGGATTTGCCATTGGTACACACATCCCCATGCGAAAATAGACTCATCTGTGCAGGAAGCAATACTCTCACACAGGGCATTCCTTCGGGCATTCCACATCGGCGGTCTGACATCCTCCGAATTTCATGCCATAGATAGCCCTCGGCTGAGGCTGCATTTTGGGCTAATAGAAAATATGATACTTCGAATTATAATCTCTTCAAATAACCTTTAATAGAAAGTTACTTCAGAAAGTTCACCGAATCACTGCAGAGTATAGCATTATCTCGGCGAGGTTCTCTTCCATCAGTACACCAAATGAACGTGGGTAGCAGTGATTCTGAAAGCGTGCGGTTTATAAAATTGAGGTGTTACACCTGGCGGCTGTACAGTAGTTGTGAACTTTACAGACAGAATGCTGGGAATAATCCTCAAATTTCGCTTTCGAAAATTATGTCGACAGTAACTTTACAAAGTTTGCGCACGCTACTGTGACGAGCATATTCCTATTATTAGCGATAGCAGCTGACAGCCAAGCGTTCCTGCACATACACTGGTTACCGAATGGGTGAAGAGGTCAATGGTGAGCCTTGTGCAGTCGACCGACATTATCAGCTACGCGCTCTTGGCAGTCGCTGGAATGACTGGCATACAGCCTGGCTCTGAGCCTGGCTCTATGCCGCTTTCACAAGCGAGCTTACAAGCCTACTCTCAAACCGGTCTCACTCAACTGCATGTGTATGGCCCGTTCTGCTTGTCACACAGACGGTACGATGCAGCACTGTCCGCACGAGTCCTAGTTGCCATCTTCACTGCCTCCGGAAGACAGCCACTCCGAAAGGCTGCGCAGGATATTTTTTCCACCTTTTTTGTCACCCACCTTGTTGATGATGATGATGAATTTTTATGGCACAAGGGCCTCTGGGGCCGATGAGCCGCATGGCACAAGGCTTTTCTTTCACTCAAAGTGGAGTCAAAGACCCATTTCTCAAGCATTTAACCCTTAAGAAGTCGAGCACCAGGCAGGGGAGAGCTTGTTCTCAATGTATCACTAGTGGGTGCCCGGCGGCACTGGGGATCGATCTCCGCAACTTCCGCATGCGAGGCAAATGCTCAGACCACTAGGCCACCGTTGCGGTCATTAAACACCTTGTGTATTTGCTAAGTGACTGCTTCAAAATAATTGATGCTGACCGTGAGCGCGTCTGTAACCTAGCACTTTTCCTATTTTCATAGCTTTCGGCAGAGAGATGCTACTTTGTAGAAATCACAAGCTTAGCTTCATAATTTAAAACAATATTTCAAGTTCCGCGCTCGTTGTCGTGTTAGGTGTTTTCAAAGGTAAAATAAATCTGCAAGAAAGCACGACCAGCACTGCCCGCTAATAGTATCTGGTTGATCCATGTGACTATTCCTTGATTTAAAATTACTTTACCCAGAAGTATGCTCGGCGGCAATGCGTTATAATAAAGTGGCCTAATTTGTTTCCTACGCTTGACGCCGACGAGTGCTGCTACTTGCTTTCTGTATTATTTGGTAGAAAGGATAACACCGGCGCTTTTGACGCATTCTGGGCGCTTCCTGCTCCGCAAGCAATCAACCTTTTCCTGTCTCTGTTGGCAATGCTGCACACGATCTTCATTTGCATCCACTAACACTTGTAAACACAATATGCACCCGCCAAAATCGAAGTCACGCATTCTTCGTACAGGCTGCCTTCTCGCCGAAAAAACACGCCGCGTCGCATATTTGGAAGTGTGATGCAAAAAAGAGAGTCCACAAATACACACTTTTTTGGAGGTAAAGCCGAAGGCAACAATTTCTTAAATACCCGCCTCGTTTTCCAGCCCAGCTGAGTATCACCGGAGCACGGGACGAACGAGATTTTTTCTGTGGCGCGTCTTTTGACGGAATCGCATGCTGGCATATAACAAGGGCTCGATTTAGTCTAGCGCACACAAATTATACCTCGTTCTTCTTTTCGTTGCAGACAATTACGACAAGGTAGACAAAATCAAAATTCTCTAGGCGAACTACCCACAAATTTTCAATTTCCGCATCCCGACATTTTTCTGGTTCGTTTCCCGCAATATGCTATATCTTCCGTTTATATCTACGCAATGAGAGCAACAAGAACACCACATTAAAACACAGCGACACGCATCGTATGCGTGGACTTTTCTGCAGAGGCTAGTGGACTGATAAGTTTTTAATAATTTGTTGTACCAAATATTTTTTCTTTATAATCACAATCACTTCGCACAGTCATATCTATATGCGCAATATTCGCTCCAAATATTTGGGCATGGGAGACAATTGTCGGCGCTGGCCACAGGATTTTGGCATTAGTTGCTACGCTACATGAGCTCTTGTAAACCAGCGCAACGGCTCGAAGCCAAACAGAAAGGTACAAAACACAACGCAATACTAACAACAGAATAGTGTTATTCAGGGCAAAATGCAGTGGTTAAATATACGCAGGTATCGCAGAATAACGAAAAAACAGAGAAAAACAAGAAAAAAATAAAAAATAAGAGAAATATTGTTTCACAGCCTAATCATTGTGATTGTGCGAAAGCTTTGCCGAAGCACGTAATCTATGACATTAGGTATCCGTGTTCTTTTTCCGAGATAGCAACGGAAGGGGTGCTTATGCGTTGCGTACCTATCCTCATCATTTCCGATGCCTCAATTATCTCCCTGGTGAGCTGGTCTTTGCTTTTTGCTACAATTTTGCTGCTCTTGAACATTGGGCGGCATGAGCAATCACGACAGTGAATCCAAATATGGCGGGCGGCATTCTTAACATTATTGTTGCGCTCCTTAATTCTTTCATTTAAACACCGACCAGTTTGGCCAACGTACGACCGACCACAAGACAGAGGAATGGAATATACCAAGTTGTCTTGGCACTGAACATATTTCTTCTCATGCTTCTTTTTTTTCGCAACGGCTCGAATCGAAACAGAAAGGGGCAAAACACAGCGCTGAACTAGCAACAGAATAGTTTTATTCAGGGCTTCGAGCCGTTGCGCTGGTTTACAAGAACCATGTCTGACCAACTCGATCACCAATTCATGTTGTACAGCTACAGGAGCGCTGTGGAAGAATCATAATCACAACCGGCATTATCTGTAGCGTTGGAGATGGTTGCAAATCGCGCCAGGCTTATATTTTTCAAAAGTTGACGATCGCCTTTAAAAATTAGTTTGCTGAATAACATGCATTCTGATCTGCAACGTCTAACGAACTCAAATGCTGCCAGCGCTGTCACCGCGCTTATTTTGTTTTCATTGCGCAAGTTTTCCTATACAACATGTTTTCGAGACTGAGGAAGCGTGCTTGCCTTCCTTTTAGAATAACAGGCGCTGACAATGCGAGGCGATACACCAGCATGAAATATGAGGAAAAAAAATTGATTCTGCGCTCAGCAACTAGGTTCATTTTAACTGCTGCTCGAAATTTCAAGGTCATGTTGAAGTCACGTGAAAAAAAGAACTTAAGCTCTAAATGGAATGCACGGGTTTCACTAACATCGACTCATAATCGATGAGAGCATACCAGTACAATGTTCATTTTCTCCTTTCTGAGAACTTTACAAAAATGATGACGACAATGCGCCTTCTGTGCACTGAAACAAGAAGGTGGTGTGGTGTGTTGGGTTTATGGCACATAGGCAGCTAAGGCCATCATGCGCCAAACACAAGGTATAAAAAATTGTATAGTGCAGAATTTTATACAAAAAATATCAAACCGGTGGTGTGAAGGACTTAAATTTTTATTACACATCACATGGTGAAGGTAAAGGGCATAAATATTTTTAGAATGGCTAATGGTAAAAGCTTTAAAAAAGGTCAGGTAACCTCAGCGGCCATCCTTTGCAGGACAAGGATGTCGAGGCCCTTAACCAATGAAATAGACACCTTAGCCTCCTTCTCAGGAGTGAGAAAGTGGCTGAGGTGTATCAAAGAAAAGTGAGGCGTTCACAGTTCATTAGGACAGCCAGCCTCTCGTAAAAAGTTAAAAACATCAGAAATGTCAACAATTGCATTATAACTCAAGCCTACCGCTGTGTGAAATAAAATATATTGATTATAAAATTACCTAAAATACCTTTTCTTTAGTTTTTCTAGGTTTGAACATGCGAAAAAGATATGGTTTAGTGTGAGCTCGTTTCCACATCTTTCACAAACAGGTTTGTCTTCTTTTGTAAGTAAGTAGTATGCCAGGTTTGTGTGTCCTATCCGAAGACGACATAAGATTACTTCAGTGAAACGTTCCTGGGGCCTGCATGACTTCCATGCTCCTATGGTGGGCGTTATGAAGTGTAGTTTGTTGGTGAGTTCATTATCCCACTCTTTCTGCCATTTTTTCTTCAATTTGTTATGTATAAACTTCATGCAGTCTTTAAAAGGTATGTCCACATTTTTGATTTCACCATTTTGAGCTCGTACTGCTGCTGCGGCTGCTCTCTCGTTACCCTCTATACCGACGTGGTTTGGGACCCAGCAGAACCTTATCCTATGTCCTTGTGTTGTGAAATTTTCTATGTTGTGTATGATGCGGCCTACTAAGGGTTCAATTGCATTTCTTGGCTGCAGCGCTGTGAGTAGGCTCAGGGAATCGGTGTATATTATACTGCTTTCGATGTTCTCATGCTTTTTTTTTGTTCACAGCCATACAGACTGCATAGCATTCGGCAGTAAAAATTGGTACATAATTTGGTAAGCTTATTGTTTTTTTTCCCATTTCGCCTGTACTACAGCACTTCCAACGTGCATCCCTGTTTTAGAGCCATCTGTGTAAAACTCCATGTAGCTTGAATATTTCTCTTTCAAAGTCTAGTATTCTTGTAGTAGGTGTGCATGTGGTGTTTGTTTTTTACGAAACTGTGTAAGCGTGAAGTCGCATGCAGTGGGAAGGCAGTACCATGGCGGCAATGGATCGTGTCTGGGGGCAATTTTAGGTAGAGCATCTAGTATTCCCAGTTCATGACATGCATCTTCAAAGCTTAATAGCATAGGTCTGATTGATTGTGGTTTATTATTGAACAGTCTTCTAGATGTGCACTTGGTAAATATGGAGTAACAAAGGTGTTTCAGTAAAGATCTTATTTTCAGTACATATGCACAGGTAAGCATTGCTCTTCTGTTTGCAAGAGATGGTTCATTTGTTTCTACATACAGACTGTTTATTGGGGATGTTCTGTATGCACCAGTTGATAAACGGAGACCCAGGTTTTGTATAGGATCCAGTTTTTTTGGTATGATGATCTTGCAGACCCATACACAATGCATCCATAGTTCAAAGTGGACTGTACCACGGAGCGGTAAACCTGTAAAAAGCATTACGTATCGAACCCTTAGTGTTTTCTTGAGAGTATCTTCGGTATATTTAGCGATCGGGAAGCTTTCTTTTTGAGGCTGTTCATGTGGGGTAAGAATGTGAGCTTTCTGGCAAAAGTTATGCCTAGGAATTTGTGCTCTTGTTTTACTTGTAGAAAAGTTTCATTCAAGTGCAGGGTGGGATCAATCTGCACGCCTCTTGAGATGAGCTCACAGAAGGTGAAACATTGTCAAGCTCTGTTTCCGGACAGGCCTTCTTTGGAAACCGAAGCTGGCAATGCTTAACGCTAGAACCTTATCCGGTGAGGCTAGCCTAGCAGTGCTGTTCGAGGAACTAGCGTGTATTAAATGGTTTCATAGGGCTTAGTAAGGTTGGGATAGATGAGACGTATACCGTACTAAAGGGCGGGCGTGTACTGTACTATCGTGGATTAGCAGATAGACGGCATCTATGTGTGGCATTCCTCATCAATCCGGATATAGATGGAAACAGAGGAGATCGCTAGTATTAATTAGAGGCTGCATTCATCGAAATTAGGATCGATAACATGTACAGGTTGAATGGGGTGCACGCCTACGCGGCTAAATCCAGCCATGATGACCACATAGTTGAAAGCTTCTGTGACGACGAAGGATTATCAATGAACAAAGTAAAAACACAGTACACTGTACTGATGGGCGGCATCAATGCGAAGGTGGGCAAGAAGAAGGCCGGAGACTAGGCGGTAGGTGACTATGGCATATGTTCCAGGAATAGCAGGTGGGAGTTACTAATACAGTTCGCAGAAAACAATATTTCAAGGATTATGAATACTTTCTTCTGAAACTAGATAAGAGCAAGTGGACGTGGAAAAGCCCAACGGTGAGACTAAAAGGAAATAGACTTCATACTGTGCGCCCACTCTGGTATCGTGCAGGATGAGGATCACCTCAGAAAGACGTGTTGTAGCGAACACATAAGGGTAAGGTATCGAATTATCTTAGACCTGAAGAGGCGGAGGAACAAACTAGTAGAAAAGTAGAGAATTTCAGGGTATCGCTGCAGAACAGATATTCGGCTTTAACTGAGGAAGACGATCCGAAGATTCCAACAAATGAACGATAACGTAACATCTATATTTACGGAGTGCGCAGTAGAAGTAGGCAGTAGGATAGTTTGACAGGATACTGGCAAGCCATCTCAGGAAAGGAAAGATCTGATCAAGAAACGCAAAAGCATGAAGTGTCTAACCCTACAGAGAGCACCGGGAGAGCTATCGAATATAATTAATAAGCGCAAGGCAGCCGACATAGGGAAGTTTCATCTGGAGAGAATTAAGCACGCTCTAAAGAACGAATTAGCCTAAAAGCAGTGAACAGGATGCTAGCCTTAGATAAAAACTGAATGTATGCGTTGGAGAAAAGAAAGCAATGACATAAGCAATATAGGTAAGATAGTTAAAGTAGCCTAAGCGTTGTACTCAAATATACACAGTAGCCTACGTAGTCGAGATGTTAATGAGAGAGGTATTAGACCACAACAAAGGGGCATCCCGTCAGTAAATGAAGAGAAAGTTAAAAAAGGCCTTAGGAGCATTGCAAAAGGGGAACGCGGCTGGAGAAAAACAAGTTACAGCCGATCTCAAAGTTGAATGGGAGACTGTCCAAGGAAAACTAGCCTCCCTGTATACGCACTGCCTTATGACCCCGAGCGTACAACAAGCTTGGAAAAAAACTAACATTCTCTTAGTTCATAAGAAAGCAGACACGAAGGACTTTAAAAATTACAGACCGATCAGCTTACTGTCCATTGCATACAAGGCATTCACTAAAGTTAATGTAAATAGAATCAGGACAACCTTACACTTCAATCACTAAGGATACTTCGGTGATTGAATACTTCAATCACCAAAGAATACTAGAAACAAAACATATTGACATTTTCAATCAGGTGATAGAGAAATGCGCAGAATATAACCAACCCCTAAATTAGCTTTCATGATTACGAGCACGCATTTGACTCAGTGGAAACCGCAGCAGTCATACAGGCATTGCCTAATCAGGGGGCCTTATGTCAAAATACTGGAAGATATATATAGCAACTGCACAGCTACTATAGTCCTCCATAAAGTCAGCAATAAAATTCCAATAAGGAAGGGCGTCAGGCAAGGAGACACGAGCTCGCCAATGCGATTCACCGCCTGTTTACAGGAGGTATTCAGAGGTATGAACTGGGAACAGTTGGGAATAAGAGTAAATGGAGAATACCTAAATAATCTGCGATTCGCTAATGACATTGCCTTGCTGAGTCAATCAGGAGGTGAGCTGCAAATCATGATCAATGAGTTAGACGGGCTGGGCAGAACGCTAGGTCTAAAAATTAACACGCAGAAAACCAAGGTCCCTTTCAGCAGTCTAGCTAGGGAACAGCAGTTCACAATTGGCAGCAAGGGCCTGGAAGTGGTAAACAAATATGTCTACATGGGGCAGGTAGAGGCGGCTATTCCGGACCATGAGAGGCTAATAACTAGGAAAAGAACAAAGGCCTTGAGTGCATATGGTATGTTCTCTCAGATCATGAATGAGTGTTTACCAGTATTCCTCAAGAGAAAAGTATACAACAGCTGTATCTTACCGGTTATCAGTTATGGAGCAGAACCGTAGAGGCTAGCAACAAGAGTCTCAGCTTAAATTAAGGATTGAGAGAACTTCTTTTTGGGCTAGTTTGTAATTGATCATTGTACTTGGCCCAAATTTGCCTGAAAATAACAGATCCTGGCGTTCACGCTCTTGTGAGCCATGTTTTTCAATGGTGCGGATTCTTGCCAGGAGTAGCAATGTAAAAGCAAGAGAACTGATCGAAGCGTTCTATACCAGCATGAAAGGAAGTTTGTGCGTCAGCGAAATGTCAATATCTTTTTACAAGGCTGGAAAACAGTTTTTGAAAGACGCTTATTGTGTACGATTTGATGTTTGAAAATGCTTCTTGCGCAGGCGCTGGCTGACTGTGTATATATGCAGGTATATGGTTTCTCAACAGGATAGATAAGCGGGCGAGTTGGTGATACATAATGCAAAAAAAACAGCGCGAACAAACGGGTATTCTTCGTCTAGTCCCCGTTTGTTCGCGCTGTTTTTTTGCAATATGGTTTCTGCAAATTAAACCAGTTGTGAGTGCCGCTCTGCCCCGTACTCTTTTCGTGTGTGTGTGTGTGTGTGTGTGTGTGTGTGTGTGTGTGTGTGTGTGTGTGTGTGTGTGTGTGTGTGTGTGTGTGTGTGTGTGTGTGTGTGTGTGTGTGTGTGTGTGTGTGTGTGTGTGTGTGTGTGTGTGTGTGTGTGTGTGTGTGTGTGTGTGTGTGTGTGTGTGTGTGTGTGTGTGTGTGTGTGTGTGTGTGTGTGTGTGTGTGTGTGTGTGTGTGTGTGTGTGTGTGTGTGTGTGTGTGTGTGTGTGTGTGTGTGTGTGTGTGTGTGTGTGTGTGTGTGTGTGTGTGTGTGTGTGTGTGTGTGTGTGTGTGTGTGTGTGTGTGTGTGTGTGTGTGTGTGTGTGTGTGTGTGTGTGTGTGTGTGTGTGTGTGTGTGTGTGTGTGTGTGTGTGTGTGTGTGTGTGTGTGTGTGTGTGTGTGTGTGTGTGTGTGTGTGTGTGTGTGTGTGTGTGTGTGTGTGTGTGTGTGTGTGTGTGTGTGTGTGTGTGTGTGTGTGTGTGTGTGTGTGTGTGTGTGTGTGTGTGTGTGTGTGTGTGTGTGTGTGTGTGTGTGTGTGTGTGTGTGTGTGTGTGTGTGTGTGTGTGTGTGTGTGTGTGTGTGTGTGTGTGTGTGTGTGTGTGTGTGTGTGTGTGTGTGTGTGTGTGTGTGTGTGTGTGTGTGTGTGTGTGTGTGTGTGTGTGTGTGTGTGTGTGTGTGTGTGTGTGTGTGTGTGTGTGTGTGTGTGTGTGTGTGTGTGTGTGTGTGTGTGTGTGTGTGTGTGTGTGTGTGTGTGTGTGTGTGTGTGTGTGTGTGTGTGTGTGTGTGTGTGTGTGTGTGTGTGTGTGTGTGTGTGTGTGTGTGTGTGTGTGTGTGTGTGTGTGTGTGTGTGTGTGTGTGTGTGTGTGTGTGTGTGTGTGTGTGTGTGTGTGTGTGTGTGTGTGTGTGTGTGTGTGTGTGTGTGTGTGTGTGTGTGTGTGTGTGTGTGTGGTTTTGGCGTTGAAAGTACAATGATTAAGTTAAAGACAACGCATCGAACTGTGGAAGGAAAATGATAGGTGTAACGTTAAGAGACCGGGAACGGGCGGAGTGGGTGAGGGAACAGACGCTAGAAAACGACATCCTAGTCAAAATCAAGAGGGAGAAATGTGCTTGGGTACGGCATGCAATTCGAAAGGAAGGTGTTAAAAAAAACAAGAAAAACCCAACCCAGAAAAACCGGTATCGTCGCCGGCATTGGCACACTTGTTTGCGAGAGAAAAATCTACGAAAAATCCGCAGAGAAGTAGTTCAGGTGGAAGGTGGACCATCTATGTCAAACTTGTAGCGTCATTACACCTGTCGACGGAATTGTGAGTAAACTGTCCACCGTAGCATGTGCCAGTTCATATATTGTTTTTCCTTGAGAGGTTGCTCAGGAAAGGCAACCTGTGTCTCACAAGACCTCCTGTGGCAGCATCTGCCATCGCATGAAAGTTGCACAACGCTTAAACCCTGCATCACTGCGCCTGGAGTGGTATATGGAATGCTAGCGATCTATGAATGTAAAATAGAGAATGGCCAATTTTGTATACATCGGCTGTAACCCCTCGACGCTATCTCATCATGCCCGTAAGGCGGAGTTTGAGTGCTCCTTAGCGAATAAGCAGAAGCATAGTTATTTTAAAAACAATTATACAGCCAATCCTACAATATGTGCGGCAAATATACGTTAATAGTATCTGAGGTACATCGCGTTTTGCATTGACAGTTTTCATAATTTATTTTTCTATATAATTCTGTCATTACATTTTTGTTGCCTGCATTCTGCCACTAACGGTGAGGGTTAATGTTGAGTGGCAGCCTTCGGGAAGCTGGAGAGGGGTATGTGTCTGGGCTGTCAGCGAAAGCTCGTAGTTGAACAATGCATTTTTACAAATGAGTGCTCATCTGCCGAGCACACACCCGAGGCTTATCAAGTGAAGGTACCCTCCACACCCAGCGTGCCTGGCAAGTGAACTAATCTGCTCTGGGGGCTGTGGAGTCCAGGCTTCACATAAACTCTGATAATGGGGTTTTTCCAGAAGAGGATAATGCTCCGGATGCAATAAAAGAGAGTAAATTCGGTACTTCATGCTTGCCGTTCCGCAAATTATAGTACAGTATTAAAAAAGAAATAGCCAACTGCATATTTCATGATTTCATCACAAAAACCGCCTTTGCCTCTGCCTTTCAACGGTCGACTTATGCTCTTTTTTGCTATCTGTTTCGTTCAACAGCTTTTTTTCGTGATTTCTTCTTCCGTATTGATCACTAAAACATTTGAAGTTTTTTTATGCTGTGAGAACTTAAATTCTTTTTAACTAAGTTTTACGAGAACATAGCCTCATATAAATGTGCTCTATTTTTCTATGCTCTTGTTCGTTACTTTGACTTTTAGTTGCTATTACCATGTTTACTAATTTACCTTTCCGTGGCTCTTTTGCAAGATAAACATTTTTTATTTACATGCCTAATGTTTACTGTTAGAATTTTTTTGTTGAATGGTACAAGCTGCCGAAGAAAATACAGTTCTGCTGCTTCTGAAATATATGAATTACGCCTAGTCCACAGAAAGGCAACAGCACTGCTAGCGACTAAAAGAACCTCTGTGCTCCACAGAATAAATGCAAAAAGATACCTAGAACCTCACATCAGTTTATTGCCTCTTAGTGATCCTCATGCTGTGCGAAATCCATTGTCCTGCAGTTTGCAGATGACAGCACTAGCAGCACAGGTTTTAGTTTTGGCATCTTGTTATATTTTTATTATTGTATGAAACGACCCCACTTTTGCCTACGTCAGTACGCCATCTATCAAAAACCGTTTTATATATAAAGGGGCTCTCCTATGTTCGAGAGATGCACTGTCGAGACCGGTCTCCAAAGAATGAAAACCATGATTTTCACTCTTGCCCTCTGCCTTGGCGCCGTTGCCGCTGCTACTGATTCACAACATGGAGAAAGAAGTGAAACGTTAGGGAAGCTCGACATACAGGAGGTAAGTGAAACAGGTTTTATTTCGTGAGGGGAATTTTGACTGCTCTATGATAGGTGTCTGTGCTTAATGTGTAATGGCCCGAGCTCGGTCCGGTGTGCAAAATGTTAGTGAGGCCCAGCCCATGCACGCAAGAGTGGCTTTGCGACTTGATGCCTTCCGAGCGGCTGGCTTATCTCTCCCATAGGTGTCTATCTATAAAGGTGACAATCTATAACAGAGTAATTTCCTAATACGGTAAGCTGTTGTTGGTAAAAATAGCTTAAGAATAGCTTCCACACCAAAATCTGTGCATACAAACTTCTGTACTTGCACAACGTACCTTTGAAAATGCCTTGTGCACATGAAATGTGAAAAAGGGAATCGCTATGCTTGCCGACCTAAAATAAATCTGTGCGTTCTTCTGAAAATTCTTTTGGGCAAGAATAAAAGGTTGGTAAAGGGTGCCCCAGACTTGAAACTCGATTCAACTTTAACTGAGCTAAAACTAGGCGACAATAAATATTCTGTGAAATGCCTGTATTGCAGGCTCCTGCACAAACAATAAACTTTCTTCAAAATAATGAATGACTGTAGTCATCACGCCCGATGTGCGCTCTGTATTATTTTTTGTACGATTGCACTGTATACTTTCTTGCTTACACTACTTCCAATTCTTAGCTCTTGTTTAAGCTTGCACAACCACATGGCGATTTGATAACTGATCCAAAGCATCTGGCAGTTGGAGATGCCCTCGATAATGTTTGATACTTTTAGACTACTAAATGCTTTTAATCTAATGCGAAGCAGCCGCCGCGGTGGCTGAGTGTTTACGCCGCTACGCAAATTTATTGCCAAAGAGGTTGCTGTTTACAACTTTTGCAAGGCGCTCTCGACGTCTTGAATCGCACATACAATTTGTGCTACCACGAATTACATAGTGGGCATGAATTGCCGAAGTGGTTTCTTTAACTCTGCATGCTTTGTTCCCTCTGGGTAGCGGGTTCAGTTTACTTCAAGAAGGCAGCACTTTGGAGGTATACTTCCCGACCGTTGACATTGCTCGTTATTTTTCTGAAGGAGTTGTTTAGCATGGAGCGCTTCCTTTAGTCACTATTTTCACACTCCTTCTGATTCGCTCTCCTGTCTCAGGGCTAGTCCGATGTACTGTGACCGGTTCGGTTCTCATCTGCAGGATAATGTTTTGGATTTTGCGTTCGAAACTCCGCCATAAGTGCTCCGCTTAATGCCACAGCGCCGGCAAAAGCGAACTGGGGAACAAAATGTGCAATCGACGACACCTGACGCCCATGTGTTTCCATGCCGTCGTTTAGTCTTGTGCTGTGTGTGCGGTCGCGCTCTGGATAAAGGTTGCTAATATTTTTCCCGTGTACTTCACTCAAAAAGGAAGCATATTTACACCGCAGCAAACCCAGCGAACACCGAAACTACGTACAATACCGACGGAGTGCCGGTGTTCGTCCAGATGATCCGTGTTTTTTTTCGTTCGCAGCTCAATATTACGCTTATCCGCGTCCACAGCGTGATGCTATGCACAGTCAACCTCACGACGTGTTTCCAGCTTTCAATTCCAACCTTGACTGTTGTTCGTATGTCGGCTGTACGGGTGCCTGCAGGACAACTATTCGTTAATCAGAGAGAGCCAGAATGCTTGCAATGTTGGTGTTACTTATGTGCGGTCCTGAAACATTAGAGGTGGTTCTGAAAATGATGATGGGCTTCTTTGTCGCAAAGCACATATGGTCAAAGTGCGCCACGAAACAAGATGTGTTCGCCTACAGAATGTGGCAGCAAATGTTGATTTCCAAAGCATAATACCTCAGATGAGCAGAGTACCAGGCAAGGGGAAAGCTTTTGCCTATAATATCCCTGGTGTCACTGGGTATTGAACCCGGCTCCTCTTCGTTGCGAGGCGGCTGCTCGATCCGCTAGAACACCGCGGCGGTACTCGTTTCGAGAATTGCAATATAAGGTTGGCAGTTAGGAACATTAACAATATGCAAACAGGTTGTAAACAAACGCGACAATCCTCAAATTCTTTTTCGAAAATAACAAATATATTGACACGCGTTACCAAAGTCAATGTTCTTGTGAATATCAAGATAATCCATCAAAAACTGCTGAAGAAAATACAAAAATAACAAATCTTAAATTATTAGAAGCAGGCGTAAGGGCAACGAGAACATTTTGTCGAGAAGTACGAGCCATGCATTTTGTGCAGCCGTAGTCTTCTCTTCAATGACACACAGAGCGTAGGATCCATTCAGGCACTAAACGTTTCCGCAGATTACATGCCTGTAATGTGTTGTACAGCTTAACACAAGTGACCGTTAACTTCAACTTGTACACGGGTCGCCCTCTTGAGTTGTTTTCCATGCATTTCAGTACACGCTGATCATTAGTGTATGTACTTCCATACTAGAATCTTTTTACCGCCACCACACTGGCACTTTGTGGTCAATGTTCTCTCGAGGCTGCTGTTAAGCAATGCCTATTTTCATTACTTTTTAAAAGTTTCTACTTCCGTTTTGGTTCGTTGAAGTGAGAAATGAATAGAAATTATGCGTTCTAATTAAATAGAGATGATTTAAACATCAAGCAGAATAGACGAAGCTAAAATTAGAGCAATCTGGTTAGTAGCTTTACTGGCAGCTACGTAAAGTTTAGAAGACTGCGTGGGATAGAAACGAACTGCCTCAGCTATACTGCTTCGAAGAAGACTAAAACTTCTTAAGTGATTTTGGCTGCTAGGTGGTCAAGTGCCACTGCCTCTTAATGATTGAGTCTGAACATTTGCGAGATTGTTTTGTTTCATTTACGCATTTTTTATTTCTCGCTGTGAGTTAAGATAAGCGGGCTCATTTTGCTTCATCATACTAGGTTATGTGCAGATGGTACCTGGTATACAGATTTGTAATTTCATGTATTTCCGTCGATTATCAAGTCGTTCTTGCGTATTGTATTTGCGAAGAACTTGTCAAGTCAACTGCTCATAGCGAATTGTTAAAATTGATTTTGTTTTTACTGACTGTGCAGCCTACAATTGCTGTTATGTGATACTGACTACTAGTTATTCCTTCGCGTTCTGAATATTTTTTTTTATGGCAACCACTACCTCTTACACTTCCGGCTTCGATATTTAAGACAAGATCGGGTGCTATGGCCGCCACAAGTTTTTTAAATAAAAAAGCTGTTATTGCACAAATGCATAGAGTCTGCGACACCTGGCCAGTAATTAATCTTCATCTTTTCAGGTGGTGAAAGCTGACGAGCCCCTCGTGGTTCTAGAGAGGAAGCACACCCGTCAGTACAAATTCCGTTGCCAAATGGCAACAAACAAAGGAGGGAGCGTGGAAACTGGATATAACTACACACTGAGGGCACGATACACCAACGGCACTGACGCCCCATAGTAAGTAGAAGTAATTGCTGTCTCTCAGGGGTTTACAAAAATTTTCCTTATTGCTCCTTTTAAAGGCCATAAAAATAAGTGCTGGCGAAGAAGCTCACATTTGTAATTTTTCTATTTTTTAGTGCGGCGGCATATCTAAACTCATGCAGTAAAATATTTTCGGCTACAATGTGACATGCTCTTAAGCGCCTGTATTCTATAGCGGGATACTTAGAACAAACTGAACTTGGTTTATCTCGAGAGATTGTCGCATCATGAAGAAAAAATTTAATGACACTATATATGCCTCTCTTTAAGCATGCGAACTGCGAAAAATTAATTTCCGCTAATCACCGCCCGATCTCTCACGTAAAGTTCGTGCGTAAACAATATTTTAGGTGGCTACTGTAGATACGACGATACACTACAATTCCATTGAAGACAGTGACCACGAAGTCCATTTGAGCGTAAACGACAGAAGCTGTAATCGAGTGGGATAGAGTTTTAAAGGCAATTCTGTCACCAATACGTGTCTACTGCGAACCAACATCACCACAGCCAGAAAGGTGAAAAAATAAGTTTTTACTAAGATAAAATGTTCGATGGGGTATTACTTATCGTCCTTTCAAGAATTTAAAAGGCTTTAAAGCTAGCGAAGTCGTGATATATCTCTCATGTTGCTTCATGAAGCCTACATATACGACAGGGTTTTTGCTGTGACATTGAAATTCTTCGTTACTTTCTTCCCTCGACTAACTGTTGCTATGAAAATAGCTCAAATCTCAGTTACTGGGACGTGGAGGGATCAGGAAGCTAACGCTCTAATATTTTCAGGGTTAGACAATCTGCAGGACAATATTTTGCAATGCTGAACTTCGCAGACCATGACTTTCTTCCACATTTTGAACGGAGATTCAACCACTGCTTTATTCACAACTCTGTTTTTTTACTTCGGCATGAGTCCTAACACTACTGAAATCCGTTAAATTTCCTTACAGTGTTGAAGGCACCGTAAAAATTATGCTTGAGCCACTTGGTGTCAGGGGCGCACCCTACAAGGCCACCTATAAGGACAGAAGTAAGTTTATGCTGGAATGCACTAATCACTTTTCTCCCAAGTTCTAGCTCTACAAATGCAAATCTTGAAAGAATTCACTTTCGTAATATTCATTGCGAAGATCTCATAAGAAACATGCTACTTGACGGTAACTATTGGATCGCACGCTGAGGCAATATCTGTTTTCATTACATGACACCTCCCATTCATGCTCACTACATGTACCCTCTATGGGGTAGGTTCACCTACTTGGTTCCACCGCTGCAATTCCTTCCATAACCGGAGGCAACATTCTCATTTCCGCCTATGGCAACATTTCTCAGAAAGCAACGGAACTATATATAATAGGTCGATCTGTAGCATATTTTGCTTTCATAAGGGAGATTTTCACCCTAAGAACTCGGGTCCCTTCTGGAATGAAGTGCTGTAAGTAGGCTTAATTAATTAGTTGAGATTGTGGTGCTTTCGGCTTTGTCAGTTGCATACACCTTCACCTACAGAAACCTCGCTAAGGGGTCGGCGAATACGATGGCAGTTGCACGAAAAACATTCCGAGGTTCGTTGGTGAAGTTAGTCACCAGGAGCTATGACCGGCCGACGCGTAGATAGATGGGGCTTCGCGCTGAGCAGATGCCGTGGATGAGCAAATGATACAGGTTGTCTTCTGCGACAACTGTCCCGCCTCATAGTCCGTCGCAGATACACCAAAAGAACACTGGCGTGATGCGGAATCCAAACGGTCTCAGCAGAAACTCGAAAGGTGGCGCAGCTTGGGCGGTCATCGACGTGAACTTCGACTTTCGCTGTCGAATATGTGACATTGCACTTTCGGAGTGGATAACGGCTCTATACCACTGAAGAAAATGAACGCAAGTGATACATTAAAGGAACGTCTTCTTGGACGAGTTGGTCACAATTCAGCTTAGGTACTAGGCGCGAACACACACAAGGAAGGATACGAGACAAAGCGCGGAAACTTCAGTATTAGTCGCCGTTCACCGCTCGTTATAAAATAAGTGCCCAAATTAAAAAACCTCGTAAAAATTCAGCTGCCAAATGTACAGAGGAACAGGCGTAGAGACAAATACAGCATGTAGACTCCTCAAGTGGAACTCCCAATTTGCGCTGTAAGTTAAATCAAGGAGTGTTCGAAGCGGCTTACGATGCAATACGCTCTGTGCCATATTCCACTCAAGTTTCCAAAATCGTGACCCTTCTGAAACACGCACGCCCTCTGGAAGAGTGGAGATAATTTTTGTTACAAAACTTTAAGAAACAAAAAGCTGCAGTCCGGCGCGAAATCTAAATCTGCGACGCCAGCCGGGCGCGCTTCCTCAAATTTTGCAGTGAGGCGAGTCACTGCTCTTCAAACATATATATGAGTCCCACGGCTGCTTGGTTCGTACTTTCGTGATCTTCTGTTGTCCAACGCTGCCGATCGGTACGGCGTTAGGGTTGGCGCAGCTAAAGCAAACCTAGAAAGTGCACACGCAACAGCTGAACAGCACAGAAAATCTTCGCTCGGAAGCAATGTCATGGCGCTCGGTATGTTGAAATAACGCCCATCGCGAACGAGATAACTGGCGTCCTGTTGCACAATTCTTCGCTTAAACGTTATGTATAGCTTTATTTGCGCTCTATTGGAGGATTGAAACCGTAGAACCAGAGCAATATAGAATATTTAGAAATGTTTTGCGGGGAATCACCACGGTTTACGGGGATCTGATTGAAGTGTTCTACTTGAACCCAATCCTCACTATTTTCTGCGAAGCGTTTTCTCTCTGAAGACCGCTGTTTTGACACAGATGTAAAGAAATATTTATGGTACGTACAGACGGCATAAAATTTGTACATTATTGCTGAAGCTCAAATATTTTTGGAAATATTGCGACAGTTACGAGGCAGTCTCCTCACAAACTCATCCACGGAAGGGCAGGCTTTTGCTGACTTGAACCTAATTAGAACTTCTGCAGAGGCTTATCGCTAGCAGCCGCGAGAAAGCAGATGTTTTACTGACGCTCAGTTTACTCAGTCACGGACGTAGTTCGCATCAGATGCGGGTTACAGGTGACCATATAGTTCAACTGCATTGCACAAGCGGAAAAATTAAACCTTATCCATCTCTCCACTGGCCTCATACACACTTCACTGGCACTGTACTCTTCGGGAAGGAGGTGTCCCACAGCTTTGGAAATTTGACCGGGGTAAACCGATTCTAGATAGAGTACCGTAGCTGGTATACTCCACAAGATACAGCACAGTTCTTAGCGTGTAGAGGAATTTCAGCCTTAATTTAGCAGCTGCTATCACCAAGGAGGCTTCCTGTGATTTGTCTGCGAAATTACATTCGACGTTCTTGCAAATGTCATTGGTAGTTGTAGGCTTAGGCCCCTTCTTGACCACTTATATTAAGTAAAACGGGGTAAGGCACCCTGATTGCGGTGAAATTTTTACCATCTTTAACAGCTGCACTTTTCAGAAATACGAGACTTATATCACGTCTATTGCTCCAGATATTGACTGCTTGGGTGCATTTCACGACATGACTTAAAAGGCCCTAAAAAAAGCCCTCGTTGTGTGCGTAAGTCAAGTTATGTTATTAATTTATTGTCTAATTAACGCAATATTTTATTTTGCTCCAGACGGAATTCACTTCACTCTCACTTTGGAAGCGATGGGAAAAAATGGAACTTGTTTCGTGATACTTACCAACAAAACCGATGGCAACACAGGTAGATTTGCTCTCGTTACTTTGCTCACAAATTTTCTAAAACTAAAAACTATGTACATGAAATCAAGTGCATTTTTGCACCAAGATGTAGTCGCTGCTTCAACTGCCAAGTCAAAAAGTCTCGTAGCATGATTCTCCTATCAGCTTTAATATTGCTGGTTAGGTAAACGGTAAGCTTTTGCGTTCACTGGAAGACCAGCAACTTGGACCTGAAGTGGCGAAAACTTCCCAGATGCAATTTTTTTAACCACATATTCAGAACTTTTATGCTCATTTATATCCTGATACTAGGAATTCCGTTATATCTGCCCACATGATTGTAGTTGCAGTTTCACTGATAGATACGTCGAACAATGTTCAGCGCTGCAAGAAAATTCAAGAACTCTATTTCATGATTTGTATACATCCATGACTAGAAGGGGAATAAATTTTCCTTTTAATAAATACAGTCAGTAATTAATCCTTTGAAGCTGTAATTTAAATATATGTTACCTTATTCCAGAACTTTTTGCATTGAAAATGTTTGTTTACACCCGTGAGGTTGGCGCTCTGCCTCTAAGCACAAGTAAGACGTTGCACAGTCGATAAGCCGGCAACATTAAAATCAAGACAAAAAAGGGAAGTAGCAGTCCTTCAGTGCCCTAGAGTACGCGTTATGATGTCGACCGCTGGGAATTCCTGGTAAATGGCCCCTGTACACTTCTCGCTTCTTGTAAATTAACACGAATTTTTGACCTACTAGTTTGGAGGTTCCAGTAACAGAATGCGCTCCATTTTATACATACTGCGATCGGAGCGCAAAACATGTTCTATGCTACGAAAAACTTCTGCACCAGTATGTAATGCAGTGTGCAAAGCGAATCCTTTAATGGGCTTATGTTAGCTTAGATTATTTTATTTGGACAAATATTTGCCCCGTCATGTATGAGATAGTTTCCTTGGCTATATATCGGCTCACTTTATCACACACAAAATGATTATGTAAACGGTTTTGGCTGTGTACTTAGCGTCCTGAAATGAACTATGTGTTTCGGACTTGGATACCACAAAATGAAATGTATGTTCCTAAGAGTGTAGTGCCGCATTCCCCTTGCTACAAGAATTGTTAAAAGATATTGAGCAATTTAAGGAGGAAAACACTTTATGGTTGTCATTTTGGACCATTAATCAATTCACAACTTTTCCTCTTTCGTAGGCTGCGAACTTCTGGTCCCCGTTTCGAGAAAGGATGACGATGTTCCTGAAGTTTGTGATAAGCACTACAGTGAAAAATGCGACGGACCTACCCAGCGACTTTACGAGCCTTACTGCATTTACCCCTCTGAAGAATCACCGCTTTAAAGTTGTAGTAAACAAAATATCAGAAAAGAGAAGCACAATTTCAGTCAATGAGCATTTTTGTTCATTATGGCGCATGATGGCCATAGCTGCCTATGTGCCATGAAACCCAAGCGAACACAAGTTACTTTTGTCCATCTGGACTTGCTAAAAAGATTCCACACAAACCAGTGCCGTGTATCTCTCGTATATACTGATACACGCCAGAGGTTGTGTCATGTGTGTGAAGTCCACTTGAGAACTGTATAAGTTTACGGCTAAAAACAACGTAGTTTATTAAAGTAGAGGAGCAGTCGAAGACTTCCTGCTAAAATAACGTAGACATGTCTCCTCTTCTGAAGACTTCCAGAAGACAAATCATAAACATGATTTCCACGCGCATTGTAAAGAATGACGTATTTGTTTCTTTGTGTGTCTGCCAGCTTATGTTTTATGCAAGACGAAATCCCTGGTACGCTTGTGAAATTGTACCAAGGGTTCCTTTCTCTACACTGCGTGGTCACTGATCATAAAGAACCTCACGGCAGCTGCACGGGAGGCGAAGGCCTCTTACGTGCGGAACCACACGAAGGAACGATAATGTAGCGCTTCCTCGGTTATGCTCTCCGCGCTTCAAGCTTGGCGCAGGCTTTCTATTACGCGGGACAGAATGCAGCCACGTTTTTGCAACAGCCAAAATGCGTTGTCTTTGAAAGTAATGTGTTTTTAAAGCTTTCAATTATGCGCAAAACGAAAAATATGCACACTTAACTCCTTGCATGTAAATTTTTGTCACTTCATCCAGAATTAACGCCTCTGCAACCGTAGCCGCTCAGTGGGCTATAAAATTGAAAGAATGCTGCTCTATGACCACTAATTTCCGTCGATGATTTTTGAAATATTTGAAGACAGTTATGGTAATGATCAAGCTTAGATGCCGCACTATGATGCGATATTTTAAAGACACAAATTTCGATTGACACTTCACAAACGATTTCAAAAAATAATCCTGCAGAAGAGGCGGCTACATTATTAATTTAAAGATTGTTATTTTCTATGTTCATATTTTGCAAGATTGGCGTTATGCTAATGTTGTCAGAAACCTGTTTTATGGTCGCTAGAGTGAAAATTTCTTAATGTTATTTGAAGAGCTCCTTATAAATGCCTGCATTATCTTTATACAGTGCACAGAGCAAATAAAACTGAAAACCACTATTGGACAAATGTTTAAGGAAATTTCCGAAAATGGAGTAGATTTGTAAAAAGGAGTAATTACTAATTTGCATCCACCCAAGCAGAGCCACACGGCTGCAAAGGACGGCTATACAGCGCTCTAGAAAGCTTCGTAATTGATGAAAAATTCGTCTGGGTCCGGAGTTCGAGCGCTGGACCACCGCTTGACCGCAGCAGTCGCTCAACCAACTGAGCTAACCGGGACGCAAGCTTCTGATAGGGCGAGAGCAAATTGATCAGTAACTCGAATTGGGACCAGTGCTGGACAATTGTTAAGAGGAATCCCACAAAGCACTACGCTTGTAAACCACTATGCTTACATAAAACTTTCCTAGACCGGTTGAACTGTCAGCGCTTCTGAAGCCGTGCATGGTAATCAGGTCTTTAGAGCATAGCTATTACACGCATCTCCCATGACGACGCACGCGTGACTCCTTTACATGATCTCTTGACCACCCACTGCACACGCCCGCCTCGTCGTCTTCACGGTGGTGAGCACTAGGTAAGGTGGAGTAGGGGGTGGGATAGTGAAGGGCTTGACAACACCATGTTTGCACCCCGCCTCTCGCACACCGCCTCTTAAAAAGGCAATGTCAAAGACGGCTGGCAAATTCCTGCGCAAACGACTCTGTAGCGGCACTATCATCATCAGCTGTGCTGCGCCGCAGTGATGCGCTCGCGCTGGCTCCATGTGGCCACGTGCACAGTAGAACAAAGACAGTTGATTCCTCGTTCCCGGCCTGTTCGCTTCGTCCGCGTTGCGCTCCGTTAATTTGTAGGGGACTAAGTCTCTGTCCCTCTACAACTCTATACCAGCCATGGGGCTCTCTTCGATACAGTTCGGGCTTCACGGCGTCGCAATGCCTGCGACTCGTCGTAATGTCTCTGCAGCTGTTTTAATTAATTTCAATTAAGTTGCTTTGAGGCTGTAGGCTTCGCATCTCCTTTTTTTAAAATAGGAGCGACAAGTGTTGCTTTCCCGGACTCTTCCTCTGAAAGCGGCTCCTTTATTTTGCCTATCTTCCTTTCTCTATCTGCCTTCCTCTTCTCAAATTGTTTCGCCATTTGAGCAAAATTCCAAGCAGTGTTCCGGAATTTCTCATCGAAATAGTCCATCGCAAGACTGATCATGGGTTGACAGCTGAGAATGCGTCTGCAATCAAACAGTGGTATATTTCAATTGCTTGTGAAGGCTTGTACCGCAACAATATGCACGTGGTTCAGTCTACGTCTGCATGATGCTGACTACGTCGAGTATTGAAACAATCAGACGACATCTTGCTCATTTAAAGCGAATATTTTGAAATAAAACTAAAAAAAAAATCAGTCCGTGATTGATGCCCACCGTTACCGCCAGGCTCAACTAACAAATGGCAGTTGGAGCAAACCAGAGCTCTTTTTTTCCTTCCGCGGAACCGTCTGCACAACTTTCAAGAGGCGCTTGCTCCCCGCCTCCCTTCATAGCCATAGGCAAGAGAATAGATCGCTGTTTATATGCGGGTCTGGGGTAGTTTGAAGACAACGTTGGACATAAAGCGCGTGACGGGCCACTGAAAGCGACAAACTGGCTTATGTCAGGTTCTGTCGTAAAGGCAGGCAAAAAAAGTAAACACTTGAACATGCCTGCTTAGACACGCGCGTATTGAGTTTAATTGATATAGTGCTTTATGTAAACGACAGAAGATTTTTTTCCGAAAAGCGGTTTATTTACATTTAAGAAAAAAACGGAGTGAAATTAAATAAGCCACTACTGCAGAAAGAGTTTCTCTCGATGGTCGCGGGCAGACAAGATTTCTTTGCTTAATGAAGCGCTTAAGGAAGTTATGGCACTAATATATGCACAGTGAGCAGGCGCAAAAAAAGTACAGGTGGGGGAAGGGGATATGTTGAATGTCTTCGTGACATGTATATAAAATAAATAAACAGTACAATATACAGCGACGAGAGCTAAGCATCCTCCCTCGTCAGGAGAACGCGTAAATAAAATGGCCCCGTTGCTGGGAAACGACTGTGCCGCGTTTCACTTAGTGCAACTAAAAATAAAATATTCTTCGCAGGCACTGATGTCGCAGCGAAATTTTTAATCTCTACTTTCACATGCGACGCACACCCACCGATATATCTGGAGCGACCCGCCGGGTTGCTTGATGCTTGCATGGCGACCCATGATTATACCTTACAGAACAGAAATACGGAATGTATTGATTTTGTAATATTCAGCGAACTTTTAAAAACAGCACTATGTGTCGTTCAATTTGATTAAGATAAATAATTTTCTGTACACTGCGGCAAAACGTCCCAGGTAATTCCAAGTCTCACGCCGTCTTAGCACTCCCCATTTATTAGTCGCAGAGCGAGTCCACCAACGAATATCGATGTGTCCTGGAAGGTTGTACTCCTCTTCTCCGCTTGGCACCATCATTTCACCCGAAGGCGTCAATAGTCACAGCGCCGAACAGATGCGGAACAAAAAAAAAAACGCTTGTGCTATTTCTGCAGAAGCGGGAACATTGCAGCTTTCCCGGAATTAGTCATCGGAACTCCTACTTCTGGTCAGGTGTACAAAACATCAACTTCTGACAGCGTGGTGAAGACGGAGCGACTTGTAATGATGAGACTAGAATCAGGAGAAAAAAAGGAGCGGGGATCACTCGAAACATACAAAACCTCGTTTTATGTGGCCAAATTCGGGCCACGCCGCTTTGAACTAATTTTGTTTACAATGAGGAGAGCTTTATAAAGAGTCTGGGCGTAGGGTCGTGTTCTGGCCGTGGCAGCTCCGACTTAACCGCTTGAAGTAAGCTTGTGTTGCCTGCCTTATACAGAAGTCGTGGAGCAAGCTATAACGAGCGGTTTTGTTCCTGGGTGCACAGCCAACAATAGAGAAGGAGAGCGCCTATTTCGCTTTCCACTAAAGGTTCTGAGCGTGCGTTCAACTCCCCAATCGAACCATCGAGGAAAACGTTACAATCTATGTGGGAGATGTGACGCACCTCTGTAAACGATCGGACCTGACCATGACTGTTAGAAAGAAAGGCTGCGACGACTGTGAGTGGTCTGAAAGAAGACCTGTTCTGCGGCCTCTTATGGACTCCGTCTAAACCCGTCGTTGAATTCTCCTCCGAGGTTGTTGTAATGGAGAGGGTGCTGCAACAGTGGCATAACCAGTACGGCCGTCAGTTCAACCCTGTTTCCACGGTGTACCTCACAGATACTACTTCTGCAGAGACTGCAAAAAGAGCTACGAGCTCTCTTCGCGACCTTGCCGGGTCTGTGGTCCGCGAGGAACACCAGAAATTTAACGGAGCTTGTCAACTGGATTCCCTCACCAGCGTCCTTCGAGAGGAATTCCAGCACACGCTAAGGGAACATGTCATTCTAGTCGAGCCAGCGGCAGCACCAGCTCCTTGACTACCCACAACGTATTCGGACGTCGTATGCCATCCTGCGCCACTCCCTTGCCTGCCCGGCACACCTCTCCGGAAGTCGCAGTGCACGCAGCAGAACGGGTTCCGTGGAGGCTCCACGTCAGGTGCCGAAGAATGCGGATATCTCTCGCGCACCAGATAGACGTCCTTCTTTGCTACCACTGCGGCGAGGCTGGTCGCATCTCCCGGCAGTGTCCACATCCGCAGCTGTGACTGCGAAATTTCTCTACAGACAATTCCCATCCACGGCTCGGCAAGCGCACTCAGGTTATCGCGGAAAAAATCACCTGCCGGCGTAGTCCACCACCCTCTCCGCTCCGTCAGTCAAAACCGCCTTTATGACGCCAACTCTTGCCTTCTCGGACCGGTTACGCCCCGGGTGCGCAACTTGTAATCTCAAGACCTCATCCGAAATCCTATACCAGGCGACCTTTTGGAGGCCAGGTCGGCAAATGCAGCACAGCCAAAAAGCTTCCACCGATGCGCCGATCGAATCATCGTGGAATGAAGTCGACGATGACAAGCCATGATAAGGCAGGGTCTCCTTAGACATACCTTTCATCGTCGACTCTAAGGGGGTTGGCGCATTAGTCAACAGCCGGGCGTACTGCTCTATCCTTAGCGCTAAAATTGCGACGACGGCAAAGAAAGTTACGATGCCGTCGGAAGGGACTCAGATGCGTACGGCTTTTGGACATTTCGCTTCATAACTCAGTTTGTGCACCTCCAGAGTCACAGTCCATGACAGCACATTCGCGGGAACGTTCCTTGTTCTGCGTGAATGATCTCAGGACGTGACTCTTGGAATTGGCTTTCATCGCGAGCACAGCGCTACCATAAAGTTCCGGGAAGGTCTTGTCAAGCTTTCAGCCGAAGTGGCTTCCAAAATCTCCGCTGTGGATAATTTCACGGCCGCACTCGGTGTTTTCTGTGGTAATGTTACAATTCCACCAGGGGGAAGCATCCTGGTGTCATAAAATTTGGCGCATATTCGAGAAAGAAACGGCGCAGCGCGGAAGGAATCACCCCCGCGCACATCGTAAACAAAAAAATTGAGGGGGAACCTTGTTGACCTGAAGTGCGGCGAGGCGAAAGCCTTTAGCGCGGTGTTCCTGCTTGTGTCAGTGATGTGTGGTTAAGAATTTGGCTAAGTACGCAATTGTAAGTGAATCCCAAATGCTGGAGACAATTGAAGGGCGTTTGGGAGGCATCCGTCTGATTCGACGCCTTTCCGCAAACACTCTCCAGCGTCAGAGACAAAGACAACTGCATATGCGTTGTAAGAAAGTAGCGTAAGTCATTAGCACGCTCGGCTGCGGAAACGGAAGGATGGTGGTTCAAATGCCATCATGCACCAAGATTTTTTGTTGTGCCCGCGAGTATGAGCCATTAAAAACCTTCGCCTTAAAACTAGAACCGCGGAGAAGGAACCCCGGAGAGCGCGTAACCCTGCATGTGGCTGCTGCCCTTTCCACTCTGCTCGCCGGCGCGGTGCCAAAAGAAACATGCCCGCGCGCGCCGTCGATTTTTCGAGAATGTCTGAGTAATAAGCAGCATCCTGTATGAGGAGTAAGCAGCATCATGTCTGAGTAATAAGCACAATCATGTTTGAGCAGTAATCAGCATCCTGGTTGGTTTTGTTCCCGCGGATGTAGGCTCAATCAGACTTAATAACTCCGAGGCTGTTCAGGCAGCTCTGAAATCGACTACCCCGCGCTACATGCGGATGACCTGTTCTAAAGGGCTAGTCCGCGGTGTAGACCCGCACCTTAGCGTGTCTGAGACGCTAGAGAAACTAGCTTCGGCTGCCATGATCACTGTTCACCGCTGCAGCCGAATAGTAGACAGGACGAAAGGTTACAACCGAAACAGTTATAGCTACGCTTTAGCTACGAAAGATGAATGGTCAAAGTGTGGCCATTGATCTTTCGTTTCGATCAGTTTTTCATCTAGGCCCCTGCAGTGCCGCAATTGCTGGAGGTTTGGCAATAGTGCCAAGGCCTGTAAATCGAGTTTTTCTTGCTGTACGCACGGAGAGTACCACGACCCCGCTGGGTGTTCTTCTGAGCACTAGTAGTGCTGTTTGTGCGGTGAGAGCCACTCAGCAAGCTATTCTGAGCGTACAGCGCGGGTTGAAGATCTACAAGTACAGGAGTTAATTGACAGGCGCAGGTGCACAAGACGTGAGGCATTTGCAGCTATCAGGGATAGAGAACCTAGCTATCCCAAAGTGACAGCGTGGCATGCAACTGTTGTGCATTTCACCTTATTGCAAGGAATAGCTGCGGCGGTTGAGAAAGCAATGGCTAGTGCCATAGATTGTATAGTGGAGAATCTATCTGCCAGCATTTCCCAAGTCACTGCATCACAGATGTCTAATTTGTTGCAAGCATCCACTGCTCCACTTTGTGTCACAATCTCTTCATATTTGGCTGCTCCCCCCAAACTTCTCTATCCGTGGCTAACCAATCAGAGCCTTTGTCTATTCCTCCAACCGGATGTACAACTCCCAATGTGACAGAAGAATCATCAGTAGAGAGTGTTGAAATGAAGGCTGAGGAAAGAGGTCAAAAACGTAGTGGGTCTCCGCTAGGTGTTGCTGGTCTGTCTTGCATTCTGACGAAGACGAAAAGGACTCGCCCCAACTCTACTCCCAAAGGCAGTATACAGTATTGCAAACAGGTCGGCAAACAGTGCGGCTCTTTCGGCAAAATAGGGGTCGCTGAAAGTGTTACAATGAAAACAAGAGGTAGTGGCCTGCTGTTGCTCATATCCATAATATTTTGCAACACGTCAAATGCATCATTTCAATATATGGACAGTAAGTGCGAAATTCAGGCTGCTGATTTGAATCTTTCTGGTAGCCAACTATTTACTATAGCTAATATATATCTTTCCACAAGTGTGCATGACATTCGGCCTCTAGACACGTTTTTATCTAGTTGCAGGACGCAAGTTTCAATGGTCGGGCACTTCAGTTCGTGGGGGTTTAGAACAGATCGCTGCGGTATATGCTTGTGGGACTGGGCTTGTGAAAAAAAACCTCATTTGCCTAAATTCAGGTTTTCCGACATTTGTCCGAGGCCAGTCTCGCTCAGTGTTAAACCTAACATTTTCTTCCCCTGGAAATACTATTTCCTCTTGGTAGCCAGTAGACTGCTCCTTCTCACAGTGGTCACCTCTCCGGTCACTTTCCATGTTGCGTGCCAGTTAACCACTTCCAAACAGTCATCGGCGTACCTTGATAAATTACACAAGCTTCAAAAATATCCTCAATTAAGATCTACGAGCATTATCTAATTCGAACGGTGGAGGGAATGCCATACGAATTTGTTCAGTTTTGGACGGAACTTGACAACATCTGACTTTTTGGTCCAGGCAAATAATGAAACATCGCCATGTTTTTGGTGAACGCCGAGTGCACTCGAGATTATAGGTTCCTAAAGGCTCCATAGAAAATTTTTTACACAATCAATGCCCCAAAAACTGAATTGGTTAAAAGTTCATTGCGGCTGCGTTTAAGCGCACCGTATCTCGTGCAAAAAAGTTATACGATACTCAAAACTGCAAATTTCTTCATAAATCTTATAATAGGCTTGCTTTATTCAACTACCTAATGTCTCGGAAGATGATCCCGACAGCCATGAACGCAGCCTTCCAGTTCAGACTCCCTCCAAACTTGCTAAGTCTTTAGAAGAGATGAGCACGGGCCTTGAGCATCGATTTTCGTCCCTTCTTTCTCCTCCGAGATATGTCACCATAATGGGTGATTTCGAAGAGGCCACAATCACGGACCTTTCGCAAACTGTGTCCCGCCTTCTACCGGCGACCCCTGGCCCTGATGTGTCACTCATTCTATGATAAAATTTTTGTTAGTTGGATCTCCCGGTTACTTACGGGCGCTTATAAATTACTCTCTTAAAAAACCATGGATTCCAAATGAGTGGCGTCTATCGGAGGTTATCTCCGCATTTAAAAAGCAGGGAGAATGTTACTGGTTAGAGAGTATATGGCCGATTTCTCTTACTTGTACTCTCGTAAAGTCAATTGAAAGGGTATTACATGGCCGAATATTTTAAATGATCACAGACAATGGGTCGCTGAACCCTTCCCAAACAGGTTTCAAGCCAAGATACTATGTATGGTGTGCTCATAGAGGCCTCGAGAGCCGCATCAATTGGCTCGTCGCGCAAAAGCAATACGCTGCGCTTGTTATTCTTCATGTGTCGAAGGCTTATGACAGCGTTGTGCACTGGACGCTGCTGCAAAGAGTACAGGCTGTAGGACTCCCAGCTATTTTTTGGCATGGGTTTTTTGGCATGGGTTTTTGGCATGGGGTGAATGCAGATGACATCGCCTTTTTTGCTTCTGCTAATGACATATATTCTCTTTACCAGACCTTAATGTTTTACCTCAATGTCCTAGACCAATGATTAGACGACATTAATCTGTCCCTTAATGTAACTAATAGTGCATTACTAGCTTCCCGCTCTCTTATCTAGTTAATATCTCTATTATTTATTGGCAACATGTAATTCCTGAAGTGGAAACTATCAAATACCTCGCAGTAATTCATGATCCTTCTCTTTCCTGACGGGCCCACATAGAGCATATCACTGAGAAAGGTGTCCGAGTGGTCACAATGCTGCGCTGACTGAGCAACATTCGTTCCAGCATGAGAAGGCACTCACTTATTATGATTTATAGAATACATGTAGATCCAGCGTTTGAGTTCGGCTGTAAATTGTTCTCTAGAGCACCTGCGTATCAGCTTCGCCTCCTTCTCTTTGAGTGAGAGGCGTTGCGCCTCTGTCTGGGCCTTTAAAAAATTGTGGCTAACTACGTTTCGCACCTGCAGGCGCGGATGCCGCCATAGACTCAAAACTTCGGCTCTTAACATTCCAAAATTTGTAAAATGTGCGATTCGTCAACTGACGCCCTAATTTGATCTTTCTTCCTCAGCCTAGAGACATTTTTCAACGAAAACTGGTCTCGGGTCAATACTCCACCAATTTCTTTTGTGAAATTTCTCCTTGAACCCTTAAAGGTCCGCATTTCGGACATCCTTCTCCTGCGCGCCAATTCTGCATCTATTCAGATAGCCTCTGATAATATCTTTCCAAACCATGCAAAGTTAATGCCTTTCTATTTTCTCATCAGCTTATTACAAGATTACTTGAAGTGCTTTTTTCTCATGCCTTATTGCGACAGACGCCTCTCAGTGTGAAGAAAAGGCCAGAGTGGGTATTTTCTCTCTATCTCTCGATTGGTAACTTTCACTCAACCTACCCGACTTCACTCCCTTTTATTTGGCTGAATTTTAACAGTAGTCCTGACTTTGCGCAAGCGAAACAGATCTTTGTTCACAGTCATAATGATGACGAATTCATTATCCCTGTGTGCCTCTCTCACAGCGTCTGCGGTATCACAGGTACTGCGCTTACTCAAATGCTTGGCACCTCCCCGTGTGTGTTTTATTACAGTTGGTTTTCGTGCCTCCGCACAGATGAATTCATTTCAAATGAGGTTGCTGATACCCTGGCAAAGGCATCTCTTTAAGACCCCCGCTCATATCTCTCCATCCGGCCTGCGCATATATTACAGCGGCCAGGTTTCGCAGCTATCTTCTACTGAAAGAATTTTCAGCTTCAGCATTTACCTCCTCTCCCCACTTCCAGCAACTTCTTAACCTGTGGTGCAGTAAAGGATGGCGATCGCGCAAGCTTGAGGTGTGTTGCACGGGTCTACGTTGTCGCGAGCCTCAATTAAATTTCGACCAACTTAGGTCTGGTGGTCTGGCGGTCTCCCCATTGTTCCCGCTCCGCGCGGAACACGAGACTATACTATCACTTCTTGTTGACCTGGCCGCCGCTTCTCTTTACTTAGGCGCCCTGCTAGAGTGCCTGTTATTAGAGCTAGGTCTAAGTCTGGATGCTGAGGTTCTTCTGTCTCTTGATGCTTGCGCCCTTGGGAACAGCAACAGGAATGTGCTCTCCGCCATCCAAACAATCCTTTCGGACACGAAACGACTCCCATCCTAAAAATTTCCTGAATTTGATCTTCTGGCTACTCGTGTACAAAATTCATCTCAGAATTCCCGAAAGCTTCCTAAACACAGCACGGTTAGCCCCCGTTCTCTTTTTCAGTCACCAATCTCACAGTTCGATTTTCTTAATTTCAAGAACAAATCTGCATTCCTATTTTTATTTTTGTTTATTAATGTTTTAATTTTACCGTTTTGAGCACCTTTCGACCGCCGCCTGTGGCTTGGTCCAAACCAGGCGGTGGGTATGTAGCGGCGCTGGCATCGCCAGCGGCGTTGATGAAGAGGAAGTTGGCGCGACCTGCCTCGCGCAGACCAGAAGCTCTCGCTCGTGCAACAGAGAGCGCTCTCGGCAACCGGCCTGGCCAGCAACGTCAACTGCCCGCTCCGCCGGCTCACCAGCCGCGGCTACCAGGACATCAAATAAATGTGGACCTCCCACCACAGGTATGCGCCATTACTCTCTTCAGGACAACAACAGCGAGAGAGTGCTGCAGGCGGCGGCAGTCGTGATGTGCCCTATGTTCGCGTCTTTTTTTCGTGCTCTTCGGAGTGTCGTATTATACTCTGAGTTGATCTGCGATTGTTTTGTTCATGCTTTATACACAGTTCGTGAAATAGAGGAATGCTTCGCTATAATGAATATCATGAATTTAACACAATGCGGGGATAAACCTACCGCACTCTCGTCCATCGCCAGCGGCCAGCAAAGCTAATCTTTTCGTGCCGCCTGGATTCGAATCCCAGTCGCACATATTTATTTGTTTTATTTATTTCAAATGGAACAACTGAACAAGGCCATAGGCATACAAACATCCCAGTATTTCGCTCTGGGTTTAGTCATTGTAAAAGTGTTTTCGCACTAAATGTTTACAGCCCTGAGGGTTTCCTTTGAAGTCATGCACCATGGACATCAAGAACAAGACACATGGAACCTATGAGCTTCAGAAGGTGGCGACGAGAGATCCTCTTGCTTTCGAGTGATTTATAGCAAAAAAACAACTACGTAAAAGGAGCCACACTGCATGACCCAGAAGCAATGCTTGTGAGTTGCATATTTACCGAAAGAATGTTACGTTATGTCGTACGGTGTTCACATCTAATGCCAAAATTTTCTCCTACGTGTTGCCGATACTTTTACTCATAGGTTGAATATGTAATCTTGTTTCTTCCTTACAATCAACTGAAAGAACATCGTCGAAAATACTCAATTATTTTTCTGCCGGAGTTGTTTGGCTAGGTAAACGAAGAGAGTAGTCACCAGGTGCTCCTAATTACGGTATGTTTTAGCTCTATGATAATATTAACACCTGATGATGCGCTTACGAAGAATTTTGTGTAATTCTTTCATGGTTGTACTTTTGTGTAGAATTTCAGGTCTGCTTGCAACTTGGCAGGCATCTCTTAGAATCACCTACCTGATAGGTAGATGCTTCCCCAAATGTGTGTTCAAGTGGCGACACGAACTACACGGCGACACCCCAAATTAACAAAAAAATCCCCTATGCTCCTTGGTTTCAGTGACGGCCGGCTTTGGCATGTTCGTCATAACGAGTACTTACTTCTTTTCCGTTCCTTTGTCTGCTGCTCAGTAGCTACCAGCACATAGATTCTGGCAATCCAGGTGCCGTAGGTTGCATAATAGATTTCTCGCACACTCTCTGCCTTCACCACTAGTTCACCTTCCTACGTGGCAGTAAGCGTAACAGAGGATGTACTACGTCCGCCACGAAAGACGAGACCAGCGCTGGTGAACAGCCCAAAGGCTCGGTTACACAACACATAAACATCCCCGAAAGCAGAAGATTGGAGAAACATGGTCGTAATTGAGTTGTTAGAGCACCGATGAGAAATTCGGAGATTCTGGGTTCCGATCCCAACGGCAGAATGTGGTTTTTTCGTTCTACATTCTCAAGAACAACTCAAATAAACAAACCCCATGTTTCTTGGTTCCGTGTCTTTTGGTTTCCGCCATGTAGGTTACTGCTCACTCGAACCAACATAATAAATAGCGAAGCTTTAGGCCTTCCCACGTGTTAACGCAGCCTCATTGTCATATTAATCAAGCCATTGTTTTAGGTCTTCCTTAGGTTAGTCGTTGAAAAGTGCGGATACACTGCGACGCTTGAGGACGACTCAAGCAGTGCGTAGCTTGCATAAAGGTCGACATTAAAGCGTAATTTCGCAGTTTGGCACTCATAGGTTGATGACCTGCTCCGGTGGCAGCCCTTTTCTTTCGGAAATTACTGTACATCTTCGCAACGGAAGTTGACCTTGTTTTCGCTTTAAAGCACGCTCTAAAGAGAATATAGGATAAGAAATTGTAAGAGCACATAGAGCTAATTAGACCGTAGTAAGCGATCATGCAACAAATATTCGCGGCAGAATCCTCTTCCAGCCGCTCATGCTCATGATTTATGTGGGAAGAAAGGCAGACACGCTAAACAAGAGGAGAGCTGCGTTTAAAGGAGTAGGCCATCAAAAGCCCTATATATTTACTTTTCTATTATAAATCTTTAAAAAATAGTGCCCGAATATAAGATTGAAATTCATTGTCAGTAATCTGTTTCGATGCGTTTTTAAGTAGTAGTAGTAGTAACAGTGTTGGTTTTTGGGCAAAGGAAATGGCGCAGTATCTGTCTCATATATAGTTGGACACCTGAACCGCACCGTTTTTAACGATTCAGACTCGATCATTACCATGAGGGGAATATTACTATACGAGCATGAAAAATATAAAATATCCGGTGGCGAGAATTGATAAGCGACAATATCTAGACACACATTAAACGCATCTGAGGAAAAAGGGAAAGAGGATCCCGGCTCTAAATTAACATAGGCTTTAGGTAAATAATAGCTAAGAAACAATTAGAAGGGTATATTGCGAGTGCGAGTGCGAGTGCGCTACGTTACTTGAAAATCGATCTTGCACAAAGTGTAGCGACCAACTAGAGAACAGTTGGCAAGATTGTTTTGCATGGTGGAGAAAAAAATTGGCTGTGGTTTAGCTCTGGTTAAGCCTGGTTGAATTGCGAAAGCTGATTGCGAACTGTGAATTCGCGTGTAGTTGATGCAAACTGAGCCACTCATTTGATGTAGTCACTAATTTGCACAGGTTCTTCAGTAAAAACCCACACATTTTTCTTTTTTTCCGATTTTCAAGACATTCGGCCCGTTCTTCTGTTTCTTCGGCACGTCATCACTCATAGTTTCATTCCGTCTAGCCCGACTAGACTCACTTTCCAAAGTGGCTCGCTTAGCTGCTTCGGCTTCTCGTCGTTTTCGCAATCGTTCCTCTCGTTGTTTCTCTGTTTCCTGGGCACGTTGCAACCTCTTTCTCTCATTCTTCCTAGCTTGCGTAGCTTTCGCCTTAGAATTTAACTGTCCCGAAGCAGTAGAGCAACTACATTTAGATATAGGCTCTTCGTCGGTAACTTCCATGGCGATACTGATTAACCAACGCGTAGCGCACCGCTGTATATCCCAGTGAAGCCGCCACGAGGAGAACGCAAGCCGAGGAGGTCGTCATGTCAACGGAGAGACCACTGCTTCTTGTGGCTATGTGGGGGGAATGTGCTCGATTTCTGCCACCCATATCGCGGGGGGCACAGCTTGGAGCGGGGATTGGGAAAGGGGATGTGGGGAGGGGGGACAGACCACTGCTAGGCGCGGCGCCGGCTCGGGGGCGACTCACACGCGACGAGCGGCTCCGTCCTCCTTTCTAGCTGCGGTGGGGAGCAAGCTGACCTCACGCGTCGTCTTAGCAACGGAGAGCTGACGTCACACCACCCGACAAGCGCAGCGCCGGCTCTGGAGGGAGCACGTCATACGCGACGGCCGGTTAGACCTGGCGTAGTATTGCTTTCACAACAAAACAAGAAACGTGACGCACACAGGTGTATTCTTTGGTCGTCGGTGATCCATCGAACACGAAGCGCAAAATGTCGCTGAAAGGGAGGCAGCAAAACGGGTGAGTAGTGTGGGCAGCCAAATTCTTCAGTTAGCCCTCGAGTGAAAACATCAGCACGCGGTACATAAAAACGAATAGAAGGCCCTACGAAAAGATTACAGGCAAGACGAAAGAAGTTGTTAACGACATAAAAAGTATGTCTGTAAAACATACGCTATCAAATAGAGACATTATACGCAAAAAAATCAATTGATAAATAAAGAGAGAAGAAGCGAAATCTGGGAAGCTATATGACAATGAGGCAGATACTTCTGTTTTTCAAGCTAGATTACTGTGCCTTATTCCAAACAATAAAAGGTAACCATGAACAATAAAATGATATCAGGGGAGATGCGGAAGTAGAGCAGAAAACGTTATGTTGTGATACACTGTAACGCACTCAGCGAGATATCGAGACTAAATTTTCAGCCCTAATGAAGTTATCGGTACTCACGTCATGACATTCTGTGTCTCCTGTTTATTTTTCTTACATCTTCATGCATTACAAGGGAAAATGCAAGTGACTCGACAAACTGTAGCTAAAATAACACATCACCCACCTTAGCTTCTACTCCTTTTACTTTAGCCATCTTTTACCAAATATTGGTATTTTTTCGCTTAGTCAGCGGCAGCATTCTTGTACCACGGCCCCAGTTTCACTCAAAGTTCGGCGTCGAAGGTGGCAAGAATCGGCATTTGGAATGGCATCGAAAATTTTAACTCTTCACGTAATTGTTTTATTGGGCGTTTTTGTTTATAGCTTATGGAGGTTTAACGTCCCAAAGTGACTCAGGCTATGAAGGACGCCGTAGTGAAGGTCTCCGGAAAGTTCGCCCACCTGGGGTACTTTAACGTGCACTTACATCGCACAGTACACAGGCCTTTAGAATTCCGCCCCCATCGAAATTCGACCGCCGCAGCCGGGATCGAACCCCCGTCTTTCGGGTCAGCAGCCGAGCGCCATACCCTTACAAAAATAAATATATAGTTTCTTATCAACTTATATAGAGAGCCTAATAGATAGATACAGGAATGTTAACCAGAAAGGGGTTCCGGTTGGCTACCCTGCACTGGGGAAGAGGGATTAGGGGGCTAAAAGTAGGTGGAGAGAAGGGGAAAAAGGCATAACACACACACACACACGCAACACGCTGTCAGAATTTGTCACTCAATCCAGTCGCCCTCAAGTAGGCAAAGAGTGCCTTGTATGCGTTGAGGGCAGTCGACTGCTGTGGCCACGGACCGATGATCTTTTGCTCTGTTAACGGGCGAGGATCGAGGCGGTCCAGGGCACAACACAGTGTATGTCTTGCACTCGCAAATGCAAGGCACTCACAGAGATGATGAGCGATGGTCTCCTCACAGCCACAGCTCTCACAGGCAGGGCTGTCGGCCATCCCCATCCAGAAAGCATAGTGGTTGGTAAAAGCAACGCCGATCCATAAACGGCATAACAATGTTGCGTCGCGACGTGCTAAGTTACGTGGAAGACGAAGGCGCAGTCCAGGGTCCAGTGCCTTGAGGCGGCGGTTGCAAAACTCTCCCGTGTTCCACGCTAAATGTGTGAGCTCCAGCGCCAAAGGGCGAAGCCCACACGCTGCGTCAGGTCTTGATATTGGGATCCTCACTGGAAGTCTGTCGTTGTGAGCCGAACGCGAAGCCGCATCGGCCTGGTGATTACCGTTAATACCACAGTGTCCTGGCAGCCATTGAAAAATGATGTCATGACCTTTGGAAACGGTGCCGTGGTACAGTAGACGGATCTCAGCAACAAGTTGTTCCTGCGACCCGCGGAGTAGCGCAGCTTCCAGGGCTTGAAGGGCTGCTTTAGAGTCGGTGAAAACCGTCCAGTCATGTGGAGGTTCCTGACTGATGAACCCTACCGCAACCCGTAAGGCTGGAGTTCCGCACCAGTTGAAGATGTTGGATAGGTCGTCTTCACTTTCATGAAGATGGATCTGGCCGGTACCGCTACCGACCCCGCAGAACTGGTCGAGTGAACTGATCCATCTGTGAAAACATGTATGCGGTGACTGTGGTAAGAATGCAGGTGATTCGATGTCAGTTGTTGGAGAGCGGGTAGTGATACACCAGCTTTCTTCGTAATTCCAGGAATATTGAGGTGAACCCGAGTTTCATGAAGAATCCATAAGGATGAGCACGGTCTTGACGCTGGGGTGAACTCCGACGGAAGATATGCGCGATGAGCTTTAATGACTTTGGCGAATGCAGTACGCGGCCTAATTATTGGGAGTGTTGCCAGGTGATGAAAGGAAACCCTAATGATTTTAAAGGGTCTCTAGGGAACTCGCTGCCTATCGAGCCAGCTCATTAAGTATTCTATTTATTCTTTAACGAGACCTTCCTAAAAAAATCCAGCTCTGTATGCAGTCAACAGGGATTCTATAGAATTGGCCCAATAAGAGTTCATAATGAGCCAAATTTTACAGAACTTGTTTTTGCCTTCACTCTATGAACTCGCACCGTTCGCAGTCAAAACAATCTCTATAGCATCGGAGAATCTCTATAGTATTGTCTCTGTAAGACTTCATAATGAGTCAAATTTGATAGAGCTTTTTTTGTGCCTTTTCTATAAAAAATCCCTCTGTTTTGAGTCAAAACAACTTGTATAGAACAAGCGCCGTAAGACTTCAAAATGAGTCCAATTTTATAGAGATTGTTTTGTGTCTTCACTATATGAACTCGCTCCATTGGCAGTCAAAACAAATTAATTAAAATTTCCTCTGTAAGACTTTATAATGGGTCGACTTTTATAGAGCTTGTTTCGTGCCTTCATTATATAAAATCTCGCTGTTTTGAGTCAAAACAATCTCAATAGAATTGCCTCCGTAAGCCTTTATAATGAATAAAATATCATGGAGCTTGTTTTGTGCCTTCCCTATAAGAACGCGCTCCATTCGCAGTCAAAACAAATTCAATTGAATTGTCTCCGTAAGACTACATAGTGAGTCCGTTTTAGAAATCTTGTTTCGTCCCTTCGCTGAATGAATTCTCTACATTCGCAGTCATCTATTGAATTATCTTCGTAAGACGTCTTTATGAGCCAAATTTTATAGAGATTGCTCACTGTCTTCTATCAGTTCGCTATGTTCGCGGTAAACACACAGCACAATTTTAAACAAAATTGCACATGACCACGCTAGAAATAATTCATTGCAAAAATACAGCATTACATATTCAAAAGGCACCTCTGAATAATCAACCACTGATCTCGAGAAAGAATTCGGCAGCACTCAGTGGCTCATATATATATATATATATATATATATATATATATATATATATATATATATATATATATATGTGTGTGTGTGTGTGTGTGTGTGTGTGTGTGTGTGTATGCGCGCGCGTGCGTGCGTGCGTGCGTGCGTGCGTGTGTGTGTGTGTGTGTGTGTGTGTGTGTGTGTGTGTGTGTGTGTGTGTGTGTGTGTGTGTGTGTGTGTGTGTGTGTGTGTGTGTGTGTGTGTGTGTGTGTGTGTGTGTGTGTGTGTGTGTGTGTGTGTGTGTGTGTGTGTGTGTGTGTGTGTGTGTGTGTGTGTGTGTGTGTGTGTGTGTGTGTGTGTGTGTGTGTAAGAAAAGAGTTGAAGTACACTTGAAGAAACTTTTATGTAGCTACGGTTTCGAACGGTCCACCGTTAAAACCGTTGGTAAATAAAAGTTTCTTCAAGTGTACAACTCTTTTCTTCTGATATCAGCAGTCGAGAAAGTTTTTCATCGTAGCATATATATATATATATATATATATATATATATATATATATATATATATATATATATATATTCGTTTCCTTTATTAAGCAAAAAAGAACGTCATTAATGCGATCGCTTGAAATCTCCGGAAACGGGATCAACAAACCATACAAATGTCTGTAAAGGAATATTTTTGCTCAATGAATGACAAAATATGATCAGCTCTCACTACTGACTAATGCGCGCGACTAGGAGTAGCCTTGTTCATCGCCGAAGTTACTGCATTCCCCATTTTTCGAGTTCTTGTTGACTTCTGTCTGCATCAATTATTTCCTATTTTCCTTTCGGCGAAAAAATGAAAAAAATGGAATTTTTTCCCGTAACGCTCTGTGTGCAGCATAAACATTGCGCACGTGTTCTACCACGAACGGTGTTTGTCGACCGAGCACGCGACACACTGCAAGATAATAATTCGGAGCAGTATTAGCAGAACCTTTCCAAAATTTCCTAAACCATGTTTCCTGCATAGCAAAAACGCTTCTACCACGGCTTCGCGGCCTGTCCTAGGAGCAGGAGTTCGGTGCAGCGCTGAGAACTGGCAAAGCTGCATTTCACCATTCAGTGGCGATTGCAGCGTGTTGAGGGTGCATTTCACCTGCGCATAAATGTCTTGGCAGAGCTTTGCCTAACCCCTTTATCGCCGCAACAACACAAGCCAGAAGCGCGTGCACGAAAGGCGCGTGACATTTGTTTTACAATACATTTCTCCAGCGCTGCACCCGATCTGCCCCTAAAACAGGTTTGGCCGCTGCGTTTTTATGGAGGAAAAACGCTAAAGCGCGCGTGTGCTGTGCGATGTCAGTGCACGTTAAAGATCCCCAGGTGGTCGAAATTATTCCGGAGCCCTCCACTACGGCACCTCTCTCTTCCTTTCTTCTTTCATTCCCTCTTTTATCTGTCTCGTCTCTTCCTTTTGCCTCTGTCCTTGTGCTTTCCACGCTAGTTGCAATGTCGCAGTCACTAACGAATGCACACCAACTAGCCCAACTGTCTTCCATGATCATACTCTTTTATCCCTTCCCTTACGGCGCGGTTCAGGTGTCCAACGATATATGAGACAGATACTGCGCCATTTCCTCTCCACCCAAAAAACAATTATTATTAAATTAAAGGCCATGCCCACGCACATTCCCGCGTCGTTCCAGCACACCCGGGCTTCAAGCGAGAACATTCAGTCTCGTTCTCAAACCTTATTGTGCAGGGATGAAGAACATTCAGTACATCGCTTATTGTTCTTAATGATGTTTTAATGATGAAATAATTAAAAAAAATATAACGTCGAAGCCAATGCAGTCCAATCCCCAAAGTCGCCAGCTGCGGCGCCTTGCTCTTTTTGTTGCCGGGTTGAGTTTCGGGCGTTGTTTTTTGTCTGGTAACGTTGCGTCTCCTCTTGCGCCTTGCGTGACGTTTTCGGGCTGTAGTTCTCTGAATGTGTTAAAAAATTGGCGTGTGACTTGTGCGCTTCGAAAGACGTTCTGAAGCGCGTCAAGTTGTCCTGAAGATATCGGCAGACGTCGTTTTGCGCCTTGCACCACGCCGTGACAACGCCCGCCGACAATAACGTGGAAGAAAGAACGACCTGGCGGGATTGTTGACGAATGTTAGTAGAGTCCTTGAAATTTTCTTTCAAAATGTTGTGGTGCAGTGCGTGAAGGGATGTAGATGCTGCTAGGAGTTCTCTGACAACTTCTTCGGAGCAGTAAACGTTCGTGTTTGACACAACGGCAAACAACTATGCCACCGGGGGATCTGAACCCACAACCTCCGAATGTCGCATCCGGTGCTCTACCATCTGAGCTACGGTGACGGCTGTGCAATCTGCTGCTTTCGTGGGTATTTATGTTTTGCGTGTAAGCGAACCTTGAGAGTGTTCACCAGTGCCACCCTCGTCCACAGCGGTGGACGTAGCACGTCCTGTAATACCGCGAGTGTGACGTAGAACGTCTTCTAACGGAGAGGGCGGAAACTGTGCGAGAGCCCTCTTATGCTACCTATGGCATCAAGACTGCCAGAACCTAGACCCTCGTTAAGCTATTAGCAGACAAGCTAAAGGAAATGAGGGGACTCGTTTTGACAAACTTAAGGGAGCCAACAGTCACCGAAACCAAGGTGCATAGGGGAATGTTTTAATTTTTTTTGTAATGTGTTGTGCTTATCAGTGGGATAATAATACTTACATTATTCTATTGCTTAAAGAAAATTCCTAATAAAGCAGTAGATAAAAACAACCATGCCCTCGGTGGAATCGAAACCCACGACCACCGAATATCTCGTCCACTGCTCTACCAACTGAGCTACGGCGACAGTTGTCCAAGCTGCTGCTCTCGTGGGTATTTATGTTTATTGGGTGTAAGGAAGTGCGCAAAAAAAAAACGAGAAGGGTCTCGCAGAAGGAATGGGTATGTTTACTGCCACAACACAGTGCTTTAGTAGGTCAATAAAACAGGTTTGTGCCCTTCCTGTAGGCGTACAATGGGATCAATACGATATTTAGTACGAGTTTCGTGTTATATTTCTAAAGTTGGTGCAGGGTGTAAAAAGAGGGCATTCGAATAGCGAAATACACACTACTGCTATCAAGATGACAATTACGTCGTAAAGAATGTATTATATATATATATATATATATATATATATATATATATATATATATATATATATATATATATATATATATATATATATATATATATAAGCAGACAAGGCAAAGGAAATGAGGGGCTCGTTTGACAAACTTATAAAGGGTGCCAACAGTCACCGAAACTAAGGTGCATAGGAGAATGTTTTATTTTTTTTGTAATGTGTTAAGCTTGTCAGTGGGATAATAATACTTAAAATAATCTATTGATTAAAGAAAATCCTTTATAAAGCAGCAAAAAAAAAACAGCCATGCAGCCGGTGGGATCCAAACCCACGACCTCCGAATATCGCGGGCGGTGCTTTACCAACTGAGCTACAGCGACGGCGGTCCAATCTCTGCTCTTGTGAGTATTCACGTTTATTGTGCGTAAGCGAACCTTGAGAGCGTTCACCAGCGCCACCCTCGTCCATAGCGGCGGACGTAGCACGTCCTTTAATACCGCAAGTGTGACGTAGAACGTCATCTAACAGCGGGAGCGGAAACTGTGCGAGAGCCCTCTTATATTACCTATGGCATCAAGACTGCCAGAACCGAGACCCTCGTTATGTTATTAGCAGACAAGGTAAAGGAAATGAGGGGTTAGTTTGACAAACTTATGAAGGGAGCCAACAGTCGCCGAAACCAATGTGCATAGGGGAATGTTAATTTGCCGGTCAGTAGGATAATAATAGTTAGATTAACCCGATCAAAACGCACGACAGAATTTTTTGTCGCGCATCTGTCGCGCGACACAATTTTGTGTCGCAAGACAAGCTGTCTTGTCGTGCCTTGTGTCGTGCGACAAGCTTCGTGTCGTGGGTTCTTTCGCGCGACAAAGTTGTTTGTAGTAGGTTCTGCCGCACGACAGACATCTTTCCTGCATTTTGTCGTGCGAAGAAGGTCCCTGTCGCAGCATTTGTCGCGCGACAGGTTTCTGTCGCAGGTACTGTCGCGCGACAGTGGGAGTCGTGCCGCGCGACAGAGATTGCGTGCCTCAGCAAAGTTGCCTGTCGTGGGTTCAGTCGCGCGACAGACTTCTAGCGCGCCTCTTTTCACGCGACAAAAGTACCTGTAGTGCGGCCTGTCGCGCGACACAACAGCTTGTCGTGGGATATGCCGCGCGACAGATACCTGTCGTGGGATGAGTCACGCGACAGATACCTGTCGTGGATTGTGCCGCGCGATAGATACCTATCGTGGGATGTGTCATACGACAGATTCCTGGTGAGGGTAATTATTTTACTGCAGAATTCTAGAAATACTGTCGTGCGGTCGTGTGACAGCGATAGGATCAAATTGACCAAAGATGCTTCAAAGCGCGTTCACTGTGGCGAGTCGCGAAGAGGATGCGAGGTGCTCTGGTCTGTTGGTGACGGGCACCGAGCGAAATGAAGTGCTCATTCACATTGGCGAATCGAGTTTTCAACTCGCTTCCCGCGACCTGGCTCTCTCACCGAACGAGAATTGGCTTAGAGGAGAGGCACTGCTCGAGCAATCACCTAATTCCCTTCTGTTCCCACATGACAATGTGACGAAAGTAGTGCATGCTCAAGAGTATAATGCGGCTTTGAAAGCCCAAAATCTGTATGCACAAGCGGCGAAGCCAGCGGTGCCTGCGTATCCGCACGCTCTTGCGGTGGCGGCATGTAGCTGCAGCCACGACAGCGCCTGCACACCAATCGGTGTGCGCAAGTCGAATGGCGCTACTGAAAGTCAGTGTCCTCTTGGCTTCTGTGACATGTTCAAGCCATGTAACATAATGTACCGCTACTACTATATGCGCAGAAAAAACCAAGGACACTTCTATGCGTCGCGGAAAAGAATGTCGTTAATCGTCAATCAGGGAAAATTACTCGCCATAACCATCCGGCTACACAAAGGCAGCATGTGTGTACATGCACGCAGTTCTCTGTATAAATGTTCAAAGCAACCCCGATATCATTTTTCCGCGCGTTTCAGTTTTAAGAGCGTCAGCTCTTACTACTTACGTTTGTCAAGGACACGTCTGTCTGCAGGGAAGGTCAAATTAGCCAAGACAGTTACCACACTATATCACATAGCAACAGAGGGCGCGTAGAGCCTCAGTTGTCACAGATACCTTCGATCCGTTTTACATATGCCAGTATAGCGGCTATCGAAGTGGAAGCCCGGGGACCCCCATTTGCATCAAATTTGGGGGCCGCCCGTTTGACGCATAACGATCGAAGTGGTGTCATTTGACTTGTAATGTTCCTGAGGATAAAATAAATATTTAGATGAAGCCCAAAATATGTGTGGGATTCGCACCGACGACCTTTTCGCCCCCAAACCGTGCATTCCGGGGACTTCCAGACAGCCATAAGGCCTAATCGTTTGTCGCAGAGAGTTCCGGATGCAGTCAAACAATTCATCTTGTTGTAATGCACACGTTTATAAAATTCGTTAACTGATATATAAGGAGGAAACATACCGGATATAGCGAAGGTGGCTGTAAATCGCAATAGTAGTGCAAAATCTTTGAAGTAGATGACGCTGCTTGTATCTTAGAACGAATGTTTCCGAAACGAAATGCCCTCAGATGTTTGTATTTTGTCTTCTCCACGTTTGCTGAGCACCCCATCTAGCCCCCCGATCTAAACACTTGAAGCTCTCGTAGCTAACGCTCTTAAGTCCAACGCTGATGCAGTGTTGGCGGAGAATTTTTTTTAGCGGCAGTGACGTGGTGCTTATCATAAAATAGCAAAAAAAATACTTTACGATGTCGTTCATTGCCTTCACTGAAAATTTCATGACGGTGACACGAAAATGTCGCTAAATATAGACAGCAGCGTATGCAGCCGAAGGTGAAATGCGGCGGCCGGCGAGTTTGAACCGATTTGATTCTCGGTCGAAATGAGAATAAAGTCTTGGGACTGACATCAACCGCGCGCTTTAAAGAGTTTCGCCTGCTTTGACACAGTCTAGCTCCTGTGCACCCGCGCTCGGTCCTCTAAACTACTCTGGTCCCAGTGTGACTGTGTGCTATGACAATCTGAGCGAAAAGGAGGATGTCTGGGGGTTTTGATGTGCACCACGGCCATACAGTTGAGCGACATGATAACGTACGGGCGCGGCATGCCAGCCTGAATACCGGCCGCCAGCGTCAGAAAAATGCGACAGTAATGTTTGTTCAAGTCCATACTAAGCCGTCGGATGGAGTATCGTTGGCCAATATCGAGTCGTTGGTAGAAGCGATAACAGGAATACAAACAAATGTCTCCCCACGGCGCCTTTAATTGCTGCTGCTCAATCGCGGCTCCCCTGGCCTCAGCTGGCTCCGCTCCTGAAGGTGTCGCGGAAACCGAGCATATCTTTGTTTTAATATGAGACGAGGTTCACAGTAAAACGATGACGAGAGCAGTACCTCAGCGCTAGCCAGTTTCGAAGTGCACTCAGCTGCTGCATCGATGCGAAACCGGCTAGGCTTAGCGACGACTAGGGAAGCCAGGGGGTAGCGCGTAGTTCATTGCCCGGCGCGCCCGCGGGTGGCGTCGTTCCCGAAAGCTCGCCTCGCTCACTCCCGCTGGCTCACTGATTGGCTCAACAGCTTGCGACCTTCACTCGGAAGGCTGGAAAATCGAGAAGCGAGCGACTGGCGCTGCGACTGAGCGATACTTTATGCACACGCTTGCACTACTGGTGAACAACCTTTAACACACATATGCTTGGGTTATCGGTTGCTTTGCGGCGAGTCTTAGTTGAGATCGTCCGCGACGCCATCGTCACCGTCCGTGACGCACAGGCTGAGAACTTCAATTCCAGTACGTGCCGAAAAAACTCGTATTTTTCGTAACGATACGAGCTCGAAAACACGCCTGCTTCGATGCGCTAGTGGGCTCTTGCTTGTTAAACTACACGCGATCAGGATGCGGCGAGTGCTAGCCACTGTTGCATATTAGCTAAAGTGAGACGCAAGTATCGACGTAGTTTCGTAAAGCAGTTGATATCAAAGCACTCCGCTTGTACTGGTCACCGATTAAGCTGTTAAGTTTTATGATCTCCGGTGAGCGTGCCAGTGTCGCGCAAATTAATGCATCGCAGCTACTCTCCATAGTGCCAATTGCGTTCAACTTATCCACGATATTCGCCAGCTTGAGATACGGCGCTTTTCTTCGCGGTTTTTGTCGCATCTTAGTGATTTTATCTGGCATCAAACGAAATTGCATTCTGTCAACACCGTCGTCTGCTCCGTCGTCTGCTCTCGTCTGCTAGCGCATCCGGGTCACTTCAGGGGATCACAGGATCGCAGCTTCTACAAACGACATGCCAGAAAAAGTAACTGAAAGCGCTTTAGTAATCTTAAATAATCTAAAAATATATTAAAATAAATGCAGTGTCTTTGTTGTGAAGATAATATAAGTATTCATGGTTTAAAAACAAATTTTTTGTCGGTTGTAATTTTTCACCGACACGAAAGCGCAGCCGTCGGCGCCATTGCAGCGCAACCGACAGTTCGTGTTTTGTATTAGTTGCCTCTTTGAGGCATTGCTTGAGTACTTGTACGGCGGACACGTGTGAAGAACTCATTCAATAGGAAGGTGAGCAGGTGTGTGTTTTGGAAGCCAACGACCAGGATTTCGGCCTGTCAACATTGGCGAGTTTCAACGGGTAAGCCATGAAGAGTGCTGCGACGTCTTTTCATCTGTTAGGGGAACGAAGACTCCTGCGCTGTTTTGCTAAGCCTGGATGAATCGCATGGCCGGTGAGTCCCGCTCTGCGTTTCTTTGCTAATGATCTGTATTCACACGCGCTATTTGTATGCGGCTATATAGGGATGTGAGTGGAGGCAGTCCGCCTGCGGTTGCCGCAGCTATAATGCGGCGCCAAAAAAGCAGGGCCTATATCCTGCATGACAAGTGTTGTTCTCATTGTCTTTATGTGCATTTATTACTCGCGTGCCGTGGTAAATAAAAATGGCACCAGATATCACAACAGAGTTACGCTTTCGCTTGCTAGCGCTTCGACACTCGGTGCAAAAGCATGGATTTGCACTGCGTAGAAGACGATGAGCGAGAAGTG